>NW_010587951.1:168192-180733 GCF_000705375.1 Tinamus guttatus
TAAAGTGGCATGTGTATACATGAACAACCTTTTCCAAGTGGATTAGCATACACCGTTTGTGCAATATGGCTTGTAGTGACTTTGTACTACTAAGCTGTGTGTGTGTGTGTGGGGCGGGGGGTTGGGTGGTGAGGTTTTTTGTTTGTTTTTAAATAAAATGAATGTAGTTGTAACTTGTTCTAGATGTAATGGTGAGAAAAAAGTAGGGCTACAGGAAATATAGAAAACCAGGGACTGGTGTCCTGCAATCCTTAGTTATGCAATACTTTGTTTAGCAGTATAAGACCTTTATTAGAAAGTTTCTGCTCAGGCTCTGAGCTTTAGGACAGACTTTTCTCTGAGGTACCATGATAAAGAAGGGCAGTTGTAACTCTCTAGTGGGTATTAAGTTACTGAAAGTCTTGTTATCTTTGGGAAACCTATTGTGCAATATTTTTTGTAAGGAAAGTGTTGACTGAAAAATATTTCTGTGCATAATCTTACTTTGCTGGAGGTATTTCTATGTACAGCAAGGTGCCTATCTAGACTTTGTCAAAATAGAATCTAGAGTAGAGACAAATGCTGAAAGTGCTTCTCCTGGGAGAATGGATTTGTTTGATTTAACAATAAAACCAGCTGAAAATTACAATGCTAAAGGTTTAAACTTTGACACAATCAGTTATTTTTGACTTTTGAGTAGTTGTATATCCATATAACCATTTCTAGTGTGCTAATGACTTGGATATTCAGTTTGCTAGGAAAGCTCAGCTTGAAGCTTTTGAAAGACAAAGTGCTTTAATAGATTAAAAATACTTTGCATCTTTTAACTGCTCTAAAATCATCAGCATTAGAAATAGCATACTTGTTATGCCTTGCAAAGTGCTGCAGAGTGGCTACAATAAGGTATATTGTCTGATATTAAAAATGCAATATAACATTTCCATATGTAATAGTCAAATAACATTCCTTAAGAATACAGAGTTTTTGATTTATTTTAAGGGCTGTTCTGGCATTGAAGCAGAGCAAGGCTAAAGTGGAAGCCATCTTGCAGGGTAAAGACCTTAATATGACATTTCATGGGATTGGACAGTTTAACAATCAAGTGATATATGTGAAAATGTCAGAGGAAGACCAAAACACACTCAGCAAAATTGCAGGTAAGTGCCTAACTGGTTTCTTTACCACCTGTGGTAAGTCTGTGGAGAATGTCAGCTCTTGTAAACATTGGCCTGAGCTGCTGTGCATGGCTGTTTTGCTGCCCTCCCTCTCTTGCCCTTTTTGCTTGTTAAATCTATGTTAATCTAGACTTGGGCAGAGCTGGAATAACCTCTGTGTGCTAATTTGGGACAAATGAGATGTGCAAACACTTGACTTGTGAAGATTGTGCAGCAAGGTTGCGTTAGCATGCCTTGTGGTCAGGATCTTGCTGTGGTGCACATTCATCTTCAAAGCAACACCTTAAAATTGAAGTCCTACTCCTTTGAATAAAGGGGAAAACTTACAAATATTACTATCAGTTGAGTTTTTAAGTATTTCTTTAAACTTGTTTGACTGCAACTGCTGTTAACCTTGGGACAGGAGGTGACAAATAGAGCACTTGTGGACATATGCACGCATGCCATTGCCAAGGCAGTTCTTTGCTTCCATAAAAAAAAAATCAACAGAAACCAGAGTAGTTTGTGTCTTTAACTCTAACTTCCCCAAGCAACTTTGTTCCAACACCCCAAAAAAGATGTTCCAGATCTGACCTGCTTACATGTGTCTGAAGGCAGTTCCAGAGGATTAGATTCTCTTCCCTTCCTCCCACCCTTTTCTGTTTTTAGGAACTGTTTCAGCCAGTGATGCAGAACCTAATCTGAATCCTGAGCCTCAAGTTCCAACAGAGCAGATATAATCAATATAAGCTTTTCTTTCTTGCTGTTTTCATACTAAGTCAAAAAGAATAATTTAGCTGATGCTTCTCAAAGGCATGCAATACAGGGGACTGTAATTTTTGGAAGATAATGGTTTTAGCTTATGTTTTTTCTCCCCTCATTTTGGGGCTTTTTACTCCATCCAGTTCTTAACATTGTAATATAACAGTCTTGGTTTCTTCTTGTCCTCTCATGTTTTCCTCCTTATGTAGTCAGTGTTGCAAATAGGCATAAGATACCTCTTAATCAGACCAGCAGCTTGTCTTCAGCTAAAAAAGACAAACCACTTCACTCTTCATTACTTTTTGCTTGACTCTAGCCATTACTTACTGTATTGTTTCATCCATAGCAAAAATGATTTTAAATCAAAGCAGTTTTTTTGTTAAAAATAATATGACATTGTCCCTACTCATTAGGATTAGAACATCAAACTTCACCATGTCTAAACTGTTTTTGTCTAAAATGTTTGTGCTAAGTTCAACACAATTAACTTGACTGGAAGATGACCAAGTAGAAAGGGCACAAGGTGCAGGATTCCTTCAAGTTCAGTTCTGGTACATGCTTGCCCAGTACAAATAATATGTGCTTGACTGCTATTTAGGAAAAAAAAAAAGTGAATACTTGAATGTTTTGATGACCTTCCCTTTTGCTCTCCTATTACTTCCTTTTGAAGGATGTAGATGAGCACTTTTTCCTTTCACTTATATGACTGATGCTTTTCTGCTGCTGCGTTGTGTTACTGAATTTACCCCACTGAATTATGATGTATAAGATGAAAAATCTATCATGCAATACTAGCACAGACAAAAATATTTTATTTTTATTTCTTCTGGAGAATGTGCATTGCAATGGATGTGCTTTTTGCTTTTTGCTGTTTGTTTGTTTTTAATATGGGAACTATACTAAATCTATACCATTGCTGTAATGGTGGCCCATCCCTGAAAGTGTTCCTTTTGTGGATAACTGTCTCCATGGTTCTGGAAACTTGGTCATCTTGCAATGGAATGCACTTAATGATCTGGAAAAGAAAAATCTTGATTGTATGCCCTAGAAATATACTGCCAGTACTCGACTCTCTTGTTTAATGCTAATGGTTGTTAATGTTAATGGTTATTCACAGACTGCCTGAAATACTTCCCTGACCAAGAGACAGACTGCCAGCTTTCAAGACATTAATGCTGTCACCAGCGACTTTGCCATCAGAGCAGTGTACCTTCTAGTGTTGTTCTCACTTCTGCATGTGTTTGACCACTTCTAGAACTTGATATGCTGGGGGTCTGGACACATGTATCAAAATCCATCATTCTTTAAAACCTCTGTGAAGATATGGTCTCTTTCTTTCTCTCCCTTCCCCTCAGCACAGCAATGCAATTAATACATAATGAACAGTGCTTCCCCATCCCTTAAGTTTCTATTGCTGTTTGTGCAGGAGAGCAGTGGGTTTTGGAGCACTGCCTTTGAGTGAGCATGATGGGCAAACACATTCTGTGGGGATGAGTAGACCAGCAAAGGTCAAGCTGCTCATGCCAGCTGCATCTGCCTGATTGTGCCCTTCTTGACTTTAGCTGTTTTGTCAACAATATCTAATTAAAGTAGGCTGAAGTGATAAGGTTTTGAACATCTGAAGCATTGCTGGATTTTAGGAAATATGAAAATATGTTGCTGGCTTTTTGATTGTGGTGGTTTCTATGCTGAAGACTTCAGTTTGGAAGTGAGGGATTGCTCTGTCTATGTCCAACATACTGCAGTTAACTGGTAAGCTTGCCAGAGGACTGTTGTTGAAGGAACCTGGAACACTGATATTTGTCCTTTTATTGTGCTTTCTGACGTGGCAGGGTAATGTTGCTTGACCTGCTTAATCTGACACTTTTATTTTTTCCCCTCCCCAGAGTTGTGCAAGTGACTTCTTATTTCCTAAGACTTGAGCAATAATGGGATTCTCTTAGTGCTAGAGACCTAGTCCACTTTGACAAAATGGATCTGCTTAAAATGTCTAGAAATTGTCTTAAGATGTAAGCTAAGGTCCACAGCGCCTGGGAAAGCCAGTGTTGCCCTGACATAGGCAGGGCATTAGTACCAGCCCTCCTCCTTAACTGAGTGCATGAAGAGGTTTCACAAGCTTAATATTTCTTTGGTCATCATCTTTTTGGAGAAACTCTGGTCATGTCAGTAAAGTTATATCAAAGTAGCCACACATTGCAACTACATTACCACAGTGCTAACTCCTTCCTGTTTGGACAAAACAGTGCTTGCTGAAAAGGGGCACAAACTCATCTTGAACCCATTGCTATCTTGTGCTTGCTGCTTCTTGTATTCTGAAGATGGTCTTTGTCCAGATGGACCTGTACTTTCTTGTTGTTGCATGTATCCTCTATTGCTCTTGAATCTAGTGGCATGGGAGCAAGAAGAGTTAAGAAAAATTCTTCCTGTTGGTTGGTTTTTTTTTTGTTTTTTTTTTTTTTTTTTTTTTTTTTTGCAAAGTCTTGGGACACTTCAGGAGCAACTTGATGTCTAAAAATAATCACTCTTCAAATGTTGCAACCTGTGTGAGACTTGCAAACAGGATCCAGTGCAGAATCATATGCTTCTGCCATGGCAGCTAGAAACCAGGTGGGATACTGTAGGGCATCTAAAATGGCATTAGTAGCTTATTCAGGCAAATGTATCCTATTTTGATTTATTTTCCAGCTGGAAGACAGAGTTGCCTTGGCAAAGCAACCAGACAGCCCCAGCTGCTGCTCCTTCACAATAAGGGAGATGTTTGAGATGAAACATTTTAATGTATTAATTAGCTAAACTCCAAGCCAGAGACCTGGCCTTGTTACAAAGGCGTATGACATACTAGTAAACATGTGTAGTAGGTCTTCCCGATAGATGGAAACAAAATGAGAGCAAAGTGATTTTGATTAGTGCAGCTACCAAACACATGAAATGCTGTTTTTTAACAAAGAAACTTCAATACTGTACCTCTTGATCTTGATATTGAAGCAGTAACAATGAGTGTTTTTTATTATTATTATTATTATTAAAAAAAAAAAAAAAAACTGACACAGGTTAGTCTGTCAGGAAGTACCACATGTTTTTTCAGGCTTCCAGGGCAAGTGTTACTCTTCATATTACTTACCCTCCTTATAAATCCAATATATAAAGATCTCTGGCAGTAGGAAAAATAGCTAGAGAGAGAGTTCTTAACTGCTCCAGTCTTCACCAAAAAAAAAATTATTATTATTATTATTATTTAGAACTCTTCCTCTTTAAGATTTTTCTGTTCTGAAAGAGCTCTGGTAACTTCATGCACTTACCAGATTTGCAGAGATCTGCTCAATGCAAGCTTCACCCTGCTAGTCTTATGAGACCCTGCATCACTTGCTGAAAAGTTCATAAAGAAAACAAAGATGGATCAACTTAATTTAAACTTGTTATTCTAGTTTGCAACTGAAAGACCTGAAAGAATATTAATTCTGATGTTCACATAATCACTTCTATTAAAGGAGAATGAGACCTTAGTGCTTTAACTGTGTACCTGAAACTTATAAATGGATGGCATAATCAATGCTCCTGTCATATTATTTAGGTAGGAGTATTATGCTTGTGGGACTTTTCCCTCCAAATAGCTGTAACTGCTGCAGAGCTGTTTGTTCTGTAGTTTATGCCACGCTTTCTGCTGTAAGCTTTTGCTCTTTTTGCTAACCTGGTTCCCTACTTGTGACCACTGGTGCTGCCTTCTGCTGCTGCCAGGGCTGCTGTGCCCATGCACATTGCCAAGCTCACCCTTGCTCAAGGAGGTCTGTCAGTACAGAAGAGTTAAATTGCAAACATAAATCAAGAAGTCGTGGTTTAGCTTCAGACTTGAAATACAAGCTAGAGTCTTCCTGTGCAAATTAGTTTTCACCTATTTCTTTATTTATCTAAATATGCTGCCTGTGATGGTGTGAGAAATAGTGGTCATATGCTGTGTGTTCTAACTATGCCTTTCTTGCTCAAGAAAAAGGCATAGTAGTATTTTTAACTTTCTTGCAACTCATTTTTCCTCCTACCATGTTACTCTTTTACCAGAAGCTGTAGAAGAATGCTTTAACGAAATGGATCTTGACATTTCAGGGAGTAAGGATTTCAAACCACATCTTACTTTTCTAAAGCTCTCCAAAGTACCAAGGTTGAAAAGAAGGGTAAGTAACTGCATTTCAAACTCTTACTGGGATTTGCTCTAGGTGTTATTTTTCTTCCAGCAATCTTTTAGATGATGTTAGCATAAAGTAATCTTTATGGTTAATGGGGGGGGGGAAGATAATTTTTCATTATCTGAGCTTGTAGGTAGACTATCTGACAGTTCTGCTTTCTTTGTATCTACTTGTAAGAGTAGATTTAGTTATACCCTTACTTTTATGCTGTACATGGCTCTTGGGTAGAATATGAAGTGTTTTGTTTCTGCAGTGGTCAGTAGAATCTGCATGAAAATACTATGTTGAGCTGTTTCCATAGGACAGGATGGTTTCTTAGCAATATCCTCTCTGAGGACAAGACGAATGTAATTTTGGAACCAGTTCAGTGGTTTGAGTTATGACATAAATGTGTGATGTGCTTTTCTAACCTTTACTGCAGCATTGCATGGGACTTTATCATGTACAATTAAAGTAAAAAACAACTCCGATTAGATTGCCCATTTCCCAAGGGAATATTGTCCTGCTTGTTTCCAAGAATAGCTCCTGTATTTATGAGGTCAATATATTGCAAACATGAAACATTAAAGGAGCATGCACAAAGAAAATAGAAAATGGTATAATAGAAGAAAATGACCTTGTATTTGTGTTCATCAAGTATTTCATATTGACTTGATATTTGCCTTCTGTATACAGGGCATGACCAAAATTTGGTGGTACTGATAGTCCTATCCTGGAGAGGTTTTCTTTTGTATTGGCTAGAGGGAATTTCATGAATACAGGCATTATTAATGCCTGTATTTAGCTTCATGAAAAAGAAAAATACAATATGTATATGTTGTCATATATACATAGGTGTACAGTATATATGTATATATTGTGTGTGTATATATATGTTAATTACTGTTGACTCTTGTCTGGAATATTTTCACACTTTCTTACTGTTGTGTTTGAACTGAAAAAATGAAAAGTAATCTCTTGAATGTTCTCCTGCTAGAGTCTCTAGTACTAAATATGGCACACAATGTTTTCTCTAGTAGTGTGCTTAAAGTGCGGAATCATTGAGTCGTTGACTATACATGTGTGTATAAAACACTTGAACATCAATCTCTGTAGTGTGTGACATGAAGGCTTGTGCGTCTGAACTGTTTTTCGGCTCAAACTGTATCAGCTGGTCTCCATCTCTCTATAAAGTTAGAAAGGCAACAGCAAACATATGGATATTTACTGTTGCTCAGAGTCCCAGTGAACTTTGAAACTGTGCACTTGTTAGGAATCATTGTGCTCTGCCCTATAAAAATGTGAGCATACACTGTGTTTTTGAGGCCAGGTTCCCTGGTTCCTCAGTTCTTGACATGGTCTAAGAGGCTCTTCTGGGGAGTTAGTTTTGGGCATGGTCTCTCGGATCTTGTTTCAGTATTGCAGCCCTTGACAGGAGATAAGAATTTAACTTATGTTTAAATACTGCTTGTCTATAACTTGGTTGTGGAATCCAGCATACTGCTCACTGCTGTCTGAATCTGTAGGCACCTAGAAAGTGTAGCCCCCAAAATGTTATCCTGCTTATTGGGACCATAGACCAAAGTGGAACAGAGCTGGATGTTAGGTGTTAGGGGCACATCTGGAAAACATGTGGGTGTTGTATGACTGCATATGGTCTTGCTGAACCTGTAGGGTTCAACCCCAGATTTAACCTCAAAGATCAAAGTGGAAGATGAGTGTGCATGAATTCCAGTCTAATGTGCCCAGCTGAAAATACTGAGAATTTGCTTTGTCTCCTCAGAAATCAAAACATAATGGGAAAGAAAGAAGGAAAATTGATTACTACTATAATAGCCCATTAATAAAGGCTAGAAAGAAATCAACCTTTTTAAATGCCAGAAGATGCCCAAGTATGAATAAGACAAAATATTGTTTTAGTTATTATGATGCCATCTACTGGCTATAATTACATTTTTATACCATAAATAACTGTTTCACGATAGTACAGATGCAATTTGAGTACTTCATGTGATTTAAGTGCTTCTTATACGAAGCTTGAGAAATAATTACTAACGTTGCCTGTTTATATTTTCCATCTCAAGAATACTTTATATTAACAAGAAGATATGTATTTGGTACTAGTGATGCTGCTGCAGACCTTGTGCTTTGGAGGAGGAGGAAGGAAGGGGGAACCCTCTGTTCTTCTTTAAAACTATTTTTGAGTGTTAACATTGGTCTCAGGAAACTATATGTCTCTGTATGCCTGAAGATCCCAGGAGGTAGGGGGCTTGGATTGCCTGCTGTTTAGCTTGAACAGCTACCAAAGGAGCAGTATGTGCTGTGTGCTGATCAGGTTAAAAATGTACTCCACGCCTCTGACATAAATGTAAAATATGAGCTCTTTGAATTTTCTGACCTCTCAGTTGCAGATGAGCCCAGTGAGAACAGTTCATACGTAAAGAGGATCCACTTCAGGGTCTGCTCTTAAGAGCCTTCTCCAGCATAGGGACCAGAAAGTGCTGCTGCCAACACAGGGCACTAGTCTCCTGCCCTGGGCACCTCTGTGCTGCTTGTGCCAGAGCCAAGAGCTACCAAGTGTCATCTATCTAAAGTGGCAAGTGCTTGTTCCTGCTTTTATGCTGCATAAGTAGATTCAGTAGGTGCTTTCATTAGGGTATTCTCAGCCTTCTACTGGAAGGGTAGTCCTACTTCTGCCCTCTTCTGGCTGCCTTGTAAGTTATCTCTGATGGCATGAACTTACTTGGGGATGGTTTCCCTTGCCCATTCACACTAAAAACCAGTGTCTTTGCAGAGTGTACTCCTGCACTTGAGCAGAGCATGTACCTTGTGGTGTCAGTGTGCTGTGTAGCTCTTGGCTACTGAGCAGTCTGGTTTGGGTGCCACACTGGTACCTGCCCAGGAAAGGGCTTGTGGCTTGGTCTGTTAAACTCTGAAGTTCTTTGGTCCTTACATCTGTACTGTGGGCCAGCAGTGCCAATCAGTTTGAAATGATCAGCTTTGAAGCTCTTCCTGCCTTTCTGTTCTGAACACTGTTCATTCTGGATATCCCTCTGCTATTTCCCTAGCATGAATTATGCATATGCCCTCACCCAGGACCCTGCTGAAGGGGCTGCCATCAGGAGGAAGGCTGTAAAGGGATTTATTTTCTTTCCCTTTTTTTTTTTTTTTTAAATGGGCAATTCTATGCATTCAGGGGAAAGGTTGAACAAAATGATTGACCCCTTTAAGGAAATGTGCTGCGAGGGGCTCCTTGAAGTCTTTTTAGTATTTCCTCGTTAGGTTAAGGGGAGGCCCAGATGGTTCCCTGTCTCCTAACAAGTCATCTGTCCTTTGCTTCATGTTTGTGCATTCCCCTTGGCATATGTGGTTTGTTAGAGGCTAAATGCTTTGTGAGAGCCCCTTATTAAAACTAGTAACCTGTTGCTCACTGAATTAAACCCTTGGGGCTGGTAGAAGTGTGAGATTATTCACACGTTGATGTCTATACAGGGGAGCCAGCACCATTGCACTTGAATTTGCTAGGAAGGAGAACTGCAAAGAAATTACATCACAGTTTGTCTTTGGGACTATTGTGGATTACTGCTGTTGCCGCGGTTAAAAATTATTTCAGTCCTAAATTATGGTTGTTTCTGAACACACTTTACAATTATGGATATGACTTTTTTCCTGAAGAGAAAATGTCAATATCTGAAAACAAATCTAGGAGTAAACATTTCCATTTATTATGCTGGGACTGCTGCAGTATTTGGCTCTTTGGATACTAGCAATGTTTGATAGTTACCTAAGGGCTGTCGAGGGTTTTTTAAATCCTCCCTTGCTAAGAGGAAAGAAGCTGCTACAGCTCTATTTCTAACCTGTCTCTAGTGTGCAATTTAATTACTATTGTGAAACGCATTCATCAAGAAGAAGCATGAATTCTTCAGTCTGTAAAAGGTAGTAATGGGCTTAAATTGAGCAAAATGAACTTCAGCTGGGATAAAGAAACCTTCCTAAAGGTGATTAAGGAGACTATGGGAATAGTCTCAGGGGGTGTGATGGCTGCTAACTCACTCGAAAATATGTAAAATTAGATGGGTTCCTTTGAGCAATAGTAAGAGGAGGGAGTTGATCTATTCTTGTACCTATCTCTTGCTGGGGGGGCAGTGGATTCCCCATGCTTCTCTATTCAGAAAAATTCCAACTTTTGATAACATTCATTGTACAGGTTGAAGTTTCTTGCTTAAATACTACCAAATAAGTGTTCTAGCCTGTGGAGGAGGCTTAAAATATTTATTTGAAATTAATATAGTACAAATATGACTAATTTTGTTCCTTCCTGAAATGTATTTTGTATAAATATTTATATAATATAATGTTTTACTGCTCCTTTAATATTCAGGGCTTCAGAAAAATTTGTTTGGATCTATATAAAGAATATGAAGACTGTTACTTTGGCACAGAGGTCTTCAATCAAATTGATCTTTGTGCTATGCGTAAGAAGAAACAAGAATCTGGTTACTATCACTGTGAGTGTTCAATTTATGTGGGTTCTAGAGGTGCAAAAGAAAGTCAGGAGCAAGAAATGCAAATGGAAGATATTGGAGAAACAGCCAACAAAGACTCTCCAAATAATGCTGCAGAGGCTGACAAGGGAGCTCTTACTACAAGCTGTAACCTTGCCTCATGTTTAGTAGCAGCTGATTATAAACCATCTGAAAATATTGCTGAGACTTCAGTTGCAAGCAAAGAGAAAGAAAACAATGAGGTGAATGGAGAGCCTGAAGCCAAGGATGGAACTTCCCTTGCAGCTGGAAGGATCTGCTCAAAGCCAGAGCCTGGTCTCTTGCCAGTAAGACCAGATGCATTGAAAAGTGTGGATGAGGAAAAGATAACAGATGGTAACTTGAAGAAAACTGAAGCAAGAGAATATGCATCTGATCAGCCAAACACAGGGTGAAACTTGCAGCCTACTACTTGGTGACCACAGTGGGTGAAGAAGTAAACTGGTATAATACTGGGCTGGATTAGGCTGAGGGGACATGGGAGGTGGGTGTTGAATCGCATTTCTGTAGGGAGTCAGGATGGGATGGAGACAGTCTTTCCAAGGGATTGACAGGACTGAAAGAACAGAATGTGGGGAGTGGGGGAACATCACCAATATTGTGTCTGAATGGCTAAAAGCCTAAGTCTAGAGAAGAACCTAATACTGCAGACGTGTGTGCGTGCATTTGTGCTATCATGGCAAATGAGTACTGCTTTGCATCTTCTGGCTCTGTTGAGGTGGAGGTTGTTGCAGGACATGTATTGTCCCCAGGCATTTTCCCTTGGTCACACCTTCTTCCTCTCCTGATTCCTTCAGCTCCTGCCTTGTCCCCTTCTCCCTTTGCCTTGGCCTCTTCCCCCTCACCCCCAAAAAGCACCTGCAGGCACCCCCTCCTTCCCTCACCCTTGCAGCAGCTCTGATGAAAGGCTCTCAGTCATTGCTGGGGCACAATCAATCATTTATTTCATGACTGTAAGTGGTAGATGAGTTGAGCTCCAAACATGCTTTTTTTCTGAAATACAGGCTTTCCTTTTAACATGCTTTTTTTTTTCTGAAATACAGGCTTTCCTTTGAACAGTAACTACTTAATGAGAAAATTACTTTGCCTGGCTTATGAAAAAAAAGATACTGATTTTCTTATTTTTATTTTTTTTTGCTTTAGCTAAAGTGCAAAGTTATGGCAGAGGGAGGAGAATCTGTAATGAACCATTTTTGTAGAATGCCTTGAATGCCTTCAAGTGTGAATGCGCCACAACAGTCACTTTCTAAACTGGAGCAATGTTGTGGTTTTGAATTCATGCATGAATTGGTAAAGAACAGGATAAAATGGAACTGTAACTATCTCTGGCAAGAAGAGATTAGGGCTTCTTTAGCACTGCTCAGGATGAAATTCTTTGCATATTGCCTGGCGAAGTCAACAAGGTCACTTGTGCCAATATCTCACGAGCAAAGCCTACATTACCTGCTGTACAGAAAATATTTCCTACAGGATCTTAAGGCAGAAGAAAGCCAGTAGATGGCACTACTGGAAAAACAGCTGTTACTGAAACAAAAGAAAATGTGCTGCCTCAAGGCTTTCGATAGTGGCATTAGGATTGGGAATCAATAAAAGGAGAAATAAATGTGCAGGAAAGCAACTAGATACTTGGAAAGTGTTACCCTTCCCTATTCTGCTCTAACTGCTCTTTAAACAACGATAGCTGGTCTTTTAAAAGCTCCATCTTTCCTTGGGAGATGTGTGCATTTCAAAGTGTGTCATCAAGTGGATTTTTTTTTAGTAGTATTAAGCATATGGTGTTTGGTTTCCACACACACAATGTGCGAGAATACGTCTTTGTTCAGTATCTATGGTGTAATTTAAGTTAACATCAGGTGGTTTTAAACCTGTTCAGTTTGTCAGACTTCTAAATTTATATTTGTGCCCCTTTCAAAGAGGGGATAAAAGCGCAAAAAAAAAAAAAAAA
>NW_010587952.1:2829-33872 GCF_000705375.1 Tinamus guttatus
AGCCACGAGAAGGCGCAAAGGGCGGGAAGCGGCGCAACGAGGAGGGAAGGGGGAACGGGCGGGAAGTGCGACGAGAGGTGTGGGGACAGAGCGAGAGAACGAGGGGAAGGGCAAAGGCGGCAAAGGCGCCTCTCTCACCTCCTCCTGGAGCACGCGCTCTCCGCACTCCCCCAGGAACGGGAGCATCCACCGCCCAGCGGCCCCTGTGCACACGGGCTGGGCGCCCCGCAAGCTCTCTGCGATGGCACTCGTCAAGTCTGTGCCTCGACCTCGGGGGCTATGTTTTCAAACAGCCTGGGGAGAAACTGGGAATGTGAGGGACCATGTCACACTTGCTCACGTCCTGACAGCAGCACTGACGACCTCACGTGCTCTCACACACACATCTGTCACGGGCTGAAAGGACAGATGTGTCTCCCAGCTCCAGTTCTGTGCTCATGTCACACGTCTCTGTGTGACAGCTCGCTCAGGGAATAGCTCAAGATCTCACCTCCTCCTGGAGCACGCGCTCTCCGCACTCCCCCAGGAACGGGAGCATCCACCGCCCAGCGGCCCCTGCGCACACGGGCCGGGCGTCCCGCAAGCACTGCGCGATGGTGCTCGTCAAGTCTGTGCCCCGGCCTCGGGGGCTATGTTTCCAAACAGCCTGGGGAGAAACTGGGAATGTGAGGGACCATGTCACACTTGCTCACGTCCTGACAGCAGCACTGACGACCTCACATGCTCTCATACACACATCTGTCATGGGCTGAAAGGACAGATGTGTGTCCCACCTCCAGTTCTGTGCTCATGTCACACGTCTCTGTGTGACAGCTCGCTTAGGGAATAGCTCAAGACCCTGTCGGGACACAGGCAGGAGCCCAGCATGGGGCCACCACTGCACATTTTGGGACCCAGTTACCTTCACGTTGTTGTTGAAGGGCTCCAGCAGAGACTCAATGTCGCCAGCATTCAGCCTATCACGCAGCAGCGAAGCTCTTCAGCATCGCTCCCGTGGTCTCGGCTGGAGCTAGGAGAACGCGGCTCGCAGGGAGCAGACCTCTGGCGCTGTGGGTGGATGAAGGGGGTCCCAGGGGAGGCCACACAGGGCCCCGGTGTAGCCAAGGCCCCCTTGAATGCAGAGCAGCAGGTTTGCAAGCTACGTGGGGCAGCCATGGAGGGGGGATGGTGCCAATTTTGGGGCAATGCACCAGGTAACAGGGAAGCTCCTCTCGGAGCAGCCCCGCGGGCAGCATCCCCCCGGCACTGTCCATCCTGCTCCGGCAGTGGCCGTGCTTTGCCTGCTAGTGGGGATGCTCACACGTGCACGTTTTCTCGAAGCAGGCCGAGACCCGCTCTGCCTGGAGAAGGGCTGTCCCGAACTGGCCCAAGGCCCTTGGAGGCGGCACGTGGTCTCTCTGAGACCAGAATGGAGGCGGAGGTGCCTGCGGAGAGGCCAGCACAGCCAGCAGCAGCCAGAGCAGGGGGCACCCATGGATGGGCCCCCACCAAGGGGCGGCCGAAAAGGGCTGACAGGTACCTGTGTGCATGGAGCAGGTGCCACTTGCTCTCCCTCCTCTTCCGTCTGCTCCGGGTGGTGAGGGCTCACGATCCCTGGGCAGCATGGAGCCAGGAGGCTGCGGCTTTCCTGCCTGCCCGGACAGGGCTGCACTTGCTGCTGGAAGGAAAAAGGGGGAGCAAAGGGAAAGGGGGTCTTGCTGGCAGTCCCCAGAGCAAGCCAAAGGACACCTGGCCTTGTCCTGACCAACAGCCCCAAATCCAGTGCTCACAGCCCCACCAAAGCAGGTGGCTGCGCTGGGATATGCAGCGACTGCTACGGGCCCGAGTTCAGACCCAGCCTCCACGCTCCATGGCCACAAAGGCCTGGAGCGCACTGGAGATGCCTAGGGCTCCTCCTCCATCACCTCCTGCAAGTCACAGGGACACACGCACAAAGCGGGCAGCAGGAGAGCACTCCTGCCCGACCCAGCTGTGGGCTGTTTGGCCAGACCCTATGGTCCTGCAAATCCTATCGCTCCTACCAAGGTCCCAGATACACCATGCTCCTGCTACAGCCCTCAGCACCAGCACTCAAGCACCCTGCCTGCTGGGCACGCAGCACAGGGTGCCCAGGAGCTTGTGCACGGCCACAGGAGGCCATCGCATTTCTGGGCAAACCTGCCCCATGCTGGAGCCCAAAGTCCTGCTGGGCAACGGCCCTGGCCCTGTCGCTCCCCTGGGGATGTGACGGAGAAGCACCAAGACGTTGCCCCACAGCCTCGCTGTGCCCAGGACCTCATGCGCCTTTCAGGCGGGAGCTCCCCGACACGTGGCTGCTGCCTCAGCTCCCCGGGCGCCTCTGGCAGCTCCCCACAGCGCAGCCCGAGCGCCTGGGCACGGGGGTTGGCGCAGACACAGGCCAAGGGCAGAGCCTCCCGCACGCCAGCACCAAGGCTTCACCAGGGCAGCAGCGGGCAGACAAGCGCTGCAGCTGCCCCGGACGGGGAGCTCCGAGCCATGGGGCACCTTCCCTGACCTGCCCTAAGACACCCCACAGGCCCAGACCCACATGTCCCCTTCCAAGCGTGGGGCTCAGGGAAAGCAGGACAATGTGAGGAAAGCCATGCCTCCGGTCTGTTGTTTTCTTCTTGATATTTCATGATCTGCCCTTGCACATGGCTGAGACATCCACAAGCTGCAAGGGCCGTCCTGAGAGCCCAGCGCAGGAAGTGCTGCAAGAGAAGGGGCCGAGTCCTGGCTGCGGTGCCAGCGCTGCCCGGCAGCACAGAGCCACGCCATGATGGGCCTGGCCATGCTGGGAGCTGCCTCAGCATCCTGGGGCTCTGCCACCATCGCCCCCCAGGGAACGGGAGCAGCAGCGACGCCCCACAGGCACCAAACCTTCCCTCAGGACAGGCAGGGAGAGCTGCCCAGCTGTGGGCCCAGCCCCCAGCTCACGCGCACGCTCCCACCCTGGTTCCCAATGAGCTCCAGCAACGTGCGCAGGAACTAGGGCAAAGCAGAAGATGAAGCAAATACTCCCCTGTACTTTGCCAAGGCCTTTTGCGCCTCCAAACGACCCCAGAGTCTTTGGGGCCAGAGCTCCTCTCCATGACGGCCTGACCCCCGTCTGCCCCGCCCTTCCCCTAAGGTGCCACTGGAGCGCTGGGCTCTGTACATGCCACTGCAAGGCAGCACCAGGGCACAGGGACGCTCCGGAGGCCCCTCCTGCAGCTGGGGCAGGGGGCTTGGGAAGTGCCCGCTCCGCTCAGGGCCCACGCAGGTACCCCCGGCGCCTTCCCCCCATCCCGCGTGCCCGCCCAGCCAGCGCCCCGCAGGGAGGCTGCACCCTCGGCTCAAGGGCTCCCCTTGTGAAACACCCGCAGACAAAACTGCACCTGCAGGCAGGCAGGAAACAAGAGCTGCTGGTCAGCACCTGTCAAAGCCGCCCTTTAGTTTCTTTTTATGCTGCTCCCACTCTCGAGAGGAACCGAACTGCACCAGAGGGGAGGTATCCGATGCTCTATTGCTGAGACCTTTCACTTCCATTTGAGACCAAGAGCTGCTGGAGTGACTGACAGTTACGCCCATGTTCTGACCTGATTTTCTTCCCTCTGCACCAAGCTAAGCTTTAACCGTGGACAAGTAGAGCTTGCTCAAGGTTTACCAGGTAACCCACTCTACTGTCATTTAAAACAAACCCACCTTTCTAAGCTGGATCTTTGTAACCTGAAATACAGAGAGGATTCCTCAGCGCTCCCTCTGTCTCTCTGGGAGCTCATCCGGGGAGGACCAAACCCAGGACATCCAGCACATGCCCATGCCCAGCCCATGGAGACTTTCCTACGAATCACCTTGTGCACTTTCTCCTCCACAAACAGCACGCACCCGTCCCTGATGGTGTGCTGCTGATGCCTGTTCCTTATTCCACTTTAACCTTACAAAAATAAAAAGCCTGTACAAGCCAATCCTCACCCACGACCGCTCACAAAGCTTTCACATTGCTCTGAAGCACAGCTAACAACAAAACGTGCTCTTTTAAGACTTTAAGCATCCAAGACTTAATGTTACAAATTCAGCGGGGACCTGTGTAGATCTAGTTTGTTTTTATCAGTCTTCAGATACTGTTTTGCCTTTCCTCTCTTCCCCAGCGCTCTCTGCTCAGCACGCAGCACGAGTTTGGAGGCCTCCACCACCTCAGGAAGCCTCGCCAAGGCCCAGGGCTTCAGGAGCCCACGCCGTGGGGCGGGTGTTTCTGCGGCTCCTTTCATGCTTGCGCCTCTCAGAGCAGTTGAGACCACTCCTCAGAGGCAGCGTTTTCAAGGCCCCAACTTCGGGGCCTGCTGCAAGATCTGCTTGTCACTTCCAGTAGGCAGGCTCCCATAACCTTGCTGCTTCTTCCAGGCTTCCCAGCGGATTCCACTTCTCCCAGGCAGCAGAGCATGTGCTTGGCACAGGACTTGCACAGACAGCAGCCAGCCATCAGCTGCAGGAGTAACAAAGCCCTGCAGCTCTGAAACTGCCTCGGATGCAACTCATCTACAAGCATGGTAAGAATCATCCTTTTGCCAGTGTTTTGGGCCAGCGTTGGCCCTGGCAAAGGCAGCAAAAGAAAGAAGGGGAAAAGCAGAGGTTATGCTGTAGCATGAGAATCCATTCCTCAGTATCGCGAGACACCACAGCCAAGAGCAAGGAGCTCGCGGCACCACTTGCTGATGCTCCCAACGCGCCCTCGTGTGCGCGCTTGGGCACGCTGCTGCTCCGCATCCCCCCCCCCGCCCGCGGGCCCCAGCTCCCAGCCACTGTCCTCACTCACAGCAGCCGCCCTCGGGGCGCCCCTGAGGCCGCCAGCTCCGTGGGCGCCGCGGAGCCGACCCCGGACGCGCTCAAGGGGAGCCCTCGTCCTCCCCGAGCGTGGAGCGAGCGGAGCCGTTGCATCAGCTTGCAACAAGAGCACTGTTTTGCTGGCCACGTCCGGCACAGTCCAAGCACGTTGGCTTTTCCTGCATTTCAGCTCTGGAGCAGGATCAACCCCAACCAGGCCGGGTGCCGGGCACCCTCGCCAGCCATGGCGAGACCAGAGCAAACAGGGAGGCTGTCTGGCCTCCCCACAGCTTTGTCTTTCCAACTGCAGCATCCCAGACAGGGGGACCACCCGGCCAGGGAGAGCCAGAGCTCAGCGACTCTCCTGCCGTCACTTCCACTCAAGCACGTGACACTGCTGACAGGGCTTCCCCTGGTCTGACAAGCCAGAAAAATCGCCTTTTAAATCCATTTTCTGTATCGTAAGGGCTGAAATAATGCTCTCCGGCAACCTACATTCAAGAGAATTAGGGACATTGATAAATGCTGCAGACATCAGTAGTTTATTGGTATGTTTAGTCAAAACACATTCAGAATGGAAACTTAAAAGTAAAAATACTTTTCCACCTGCAACAATTAAACTAGAATCTACTAGCATATAATGCTTGACACGTTACAGCAATAAAGATGGTAATCCACTGTCTTTATACCCACTAAAGCCAAGATGGTCAGCCAAGTTTGTTGAAATAGAACCGTAATGATAAAATACTCCCACCATCCACAATCAGCAACTAACAGTAATGGTCAGTGAATCCCTTCCTTTGCTCTAAGAGGTACATTTACTATAAGAGGGTCAAGAACATTTAAGAGTCCACAGTACAGTAGGTGAACTATCACCATGTAAACTTCTCTGGATGATGTCCCGATGTTTTTATTTAATGCTATTTGAACAAGAAGCAAGCCAGAAAGCAGAATGGCTCAGTAGCTCTTCTAATACTCCGTTTTTCTTGTTGAGATTCTTCCCAGTGCCATCTGCCAAGCCAATTAGATCGGTGGCAGCAGAACACTGTAGCACTAAAAAATGACAAGCCACGCAATGCGCGCCGGTGGCAAACTGCTAACTGAAGACAGCGAGTTGAGACTGAAGGCTTCAAGCCTCCGTTCTGTCGTGTGGTGAGCAGTTCAAGTAATAGAGATTTCCAAGTAACAGCTGAAAATGCAAGAGTTGAACCAAAAATAAGAAAAAAAAAGCCAAAAAGCCTATAATATGAAAACGGAAAGTACAAGAAATGTATCCCAGAAAAAAAAAAAAGTGTACGGAAATAGTGCAAGACTTACCATCAAACACAGAAGACCTCGAGTCTGGGAGAAATAGATGCTATTTCCCTTCACTTAACACATCAGAAACAAGTATGTGCAAAATTGTCCAACTTAGGAGAAAAGAGCAGGTGATGCAGAATCCAGAGGCAGACTGCCATCGTGCCCCCTCTGCTTTTGCTTGAAATGGCCATTTTTGGCGAGGTCTTCCATGCTGAGGAGCAGCTGGCAGTGGCCACACGTTCACGCCGCGCCGCGCGCAGCCCCCCTGCCCCTTCTCCTGCCGCGCTCCCCGGCTGCGCAGCAGCACCGGGGCAGGCGCTCCAGAGCTCCCAACCTGCAAATCCCACACATAAAACCCACGGAGAGGACGTCTCCTTCCTACCCGCAAGTCCAGGGCCACAGAAGTGTCAACTTCAGCTGAGAGTTATGTGCAAAATGAGTAAGAATTTAAAAAAGAAAAAAAAAAAGGCGCCAACTGGAAAATGTAAATACTTAGAGCTGCTATTTTGTTAACTCTGAAAATTGCAGTATCCTCTCTTTTGATAAGCTCACCCTCATAAAGGATGCTCAGTTCTACTGATTACAAGCTGGCAAAAATTGGTCACAATTCTTGACTGACTTCTGAAATGTCCAAGAGAGATTTCGACTCCGTTGTCTTTAACTTTGACATAGATTAAAGAGAAGAGACAAGCCGGAGACTACCTGGATGCCTTCTTCCTCCCTTCCCCCCCTCTGCAAAAAAACAGACGAACTTGTTAATTGAAGAGCAAGGTGAATGATAATTTTAGCAATGTTTACTGATTTAAAGATACTGCAATTTTTAATACATTTTTTTCAATGATTTCTTTTAAACGCTTTGCAGCAGATTGGCTTTGCAGCACAGTAATTCATACACTATACTGTACAAAATCACCAGCAAGACTGGAATGATGTATTCATAGAAGGCACCATCATGCTTATTACATTACCAGAGAACTCACATACAGTCAAGACAATTTTCACTGTACAATGCTTACTTGGGAAGGGGAGAGGGGAAGGAGGAGTGTGGTGAGCAGCCATCCCTGTACTCAAGAGGGGCAGATAGAAAAACCTGACGTGAGCTATCAAACTTGGTTTAGTATTCAGGAGTACGACTTTGAAACTCTGGGTTGTTTCATTTACAACTAAATGGATTCCTCGTGGAAAATACTTGTAGTCTTATTAAGGTTTGCGTGTGCACATATGTTGGTCACAGCAAGCAGATCAGATGCCCGCATCATTTCACAAGCTATTCTGTCAGAGGAAGAGGATGAAGGGTTTTTTTCCTCCGATGCCTCCTGCAGATGTCAATATAAATGAGTTCAGAGTACCCATTAGTGCATTTTGATGAGTGCGTAAACACAAGTTTGTTTGGAGCCAAGTGTTCTAAAAAGGAAAAAAAAGGCAAGCTTCTCCAATTGCACAAATCGCACTATTTGTGTTTCCAACAGTAATAGGCAGAAACCGTAACACCTACACAAAATGTGCAGCAGAGGGTTTTTTGACTGAAAGGACCTCAATTCTATTGGGCATGTCCTTTAGTTCACTTTTGTTGCAGATAGTTTAAATGGTCATTTTTTTTTTCAGTCCTCAATTCTCCAAGTCTACATTTATAAATTAACAGCGTGACTCCTGTTGTGAAACTGGGGAAAGAACGTCCACCTCAACTTAAACCGGAAACCAAAGGATGCTTTCACATCAAAGAAACGATCAGAAGGGCTGTGTCACATTCCAAAGCCAAAAAAAAAAAAATTAACAAGAATGCAAACACGATGGATAATGTACCACTGCCCAGCCTGTCTGCCCGCAGTGGCGACGTCAGCGACGCTGTCCCGTGAAGCGGCCTTCCATCTGCCCGGCTCCGCGGCCGGAGCCCAGTTTCTGTGCCATGCCGCCCCGCGGCGGGGGTCCTCTTCCGTCGCGGTCCCGCATCATGCCACCACCCACTATTCCGCGGGGCCCCCCGGGGCCGCGCTCGCTGCGCCGGAGATCCCTGCGGTCATCGCCGCCGCCGCCGCGCGTCTCTCTCTCACGGGCGGCTCTTGTCTTTTTCTCCTCCACGTTCAAGCGCACCTCACCCCGGAACATAATGGGCTTATGGGGAAAAGTTTTCAAGGCACAGGTTAGTCGTCGTTTCACAGAGGCATTCACACAAGGCATATGAAAACACTGCATTCACTGCTCTCCTCTGCCTACCTTTACTTACGTGCAAAGGAGAAACATGAAGTGTTAACAGTTCCCCAAGACACACAACTTGAGCCTTAGATTTCTACAGAAAATTGAACTTGTTTTAAAAAAATTCATCTGGCATGCAAGGATTAAAAAAACTGTTTCTTAAATAAGAGCAAGGATTTGTTTGGGTCTTTTCATTTCAAGACTACAATTCCTGCCTGATGGAAAAATAATTC
Source organism: Tinamus guttatus (assembly GCF_000705375.1). The sequence continues at coordinate 11,358 of NW_010587952.1, forward strand.
AAGAATTGCTCCATCAGGCCTGTCTTCCGTATGCTACAAATAAATATTGTCCTTTTCCTGCTCCAGTTCCTCAGCTGCCAAAAACCACGCTCCTCTTCTGAACCCCAGGACACACAAGTTAGTGATCTATGTAATGCCCTTCAAATGCTTAGGTCCCGAGTCTTCAGCTTACAAGGATGTGCAGTAGGAGGGTTCAGCTGCACACAGAGTCTGTGTGCTGAGGTATAAAACCTCAGGTCAGTATGTCACTGCTTGAGGAGCCCTAGCGCAGCTGATGTAAGTCAGAAAGTCCTCTTGACAGACCAACTGTGCCAAAACTGTGTTTTTCTAACATCTGTTCATGATGAGAGAGCAAGCAGGAGATGAATGAATGGCAAAACCCAGAGCAGCAGGAAGGAAAAGCCCCCCTATTTGTCTTTTAGGGTGTTCTCTCCATCTTTCAACAGCTACCCAGTGCTCATACTTACTTTTGCAACTAGAATTCTCTGGACTGGCTCCGAGTCATCAAATACCACAAAGCCGAAGTTAGGCAGTTTTCCTCCCACTCCTTTAGTATTTATGCGAAGTTCTACCACATTTCCAAAGCCTGGAAGGCACAAGCAAGGAACCAAGTTATTAAAACCAACACTTGCAGCTCTAGGGCCTCTCTATTTCTTCACAGAAAGCATCTGTCACGTTACAGCATGCAAAAGCTCCCCCATGCATTCCCGGGTGAATGGTATGTGGCTTGTCAACACAGAAAACACTTCTGTTCTTCTTGGTCTCTGCAGCTGAAATTATTACTTACTCATGAAGAACTCTTTCAGTTCACTCTCATCGATATCATGTGGCAAGTTCCCAACGAAGAGCTGATGGCTGTCCGGATAGCGAATTATTCGGCGGTTATCTGACTCATTCTGCTCCATATCCCCTCTCCCTGCCATCAACAGAAAAAAGGAGGTAGCGCCATCAAAGTTAGAACTTGTGTGCACACTTGGACAAATACATCTGAGAAGAGCAAAGCCTTCTGTACTCCCAGGTCTTGGGCTTCTGTTTAATACACGCAATAGGAAAGGGAGGATACGATCTTCCTCTCTGTGTAGTTCTGACAATTTGGCCACCTACGAGCACCTCTCTGTTGCTATTGCTCTGTAATAACAACACAAAGTTATGTTCTCTTTTCATCTAGTCTTCCTAGTTAGGTTAAACCAATGTCTGTTAACTAATACATCTGCTGTACTGGGTAAGCTCATGTGAGAGGATCCTATCACACCTTCCGACAGTTTACATTAAAAATTGCGTTTAGGAAGCCAGAAGACTTTTTCCAAGGGGTAAAGGGGGAAATCCCACTACAGTCATCATAATTCATACGGAAATGCAGCTTGCTACCTATTAAAATGTTATTTTCAAAAAAAAAAATCTGGATTTAAGTCACCTCTCAGCTAATTCCTTAATACAACAACAACATCTTTATTTTGAACCCACATTAAAACCAATTTTTGACAGTCACTTCTTCTGGCTTTCATCTTCCACCATTTTGTCCCAAGCAGAAGTGAAGTTTCTAATATTCTTGCCAGCTTAGTGAAAACAGAACTACTGGTGAATTGGTCACATCTTACCACACGTTGCCTAACCAGCATATCTCATCCTCACCCTACTTGCAATAAATAACTTAGCAATAGGCAGTGTAAAGACCTGTAGCCCTCTGGTGCCTCGTTACCTACCTTGCACGGTGAGCACAGCCACTCTCACCTCTCCTGTGCTTTAAGTACCTCGGGGTAGGTACGCACCCTACAAGTCCCCTCCTTCCCCATGGGTCAGTTTGCAAAAAGCTTGCTAGATTGTTTCAAAAGGTTCATTAAGCAGATAACAGATTTTAAGCTTCTTTCTTGGCACCTTAAATCCTTCCGGTGCTGTCTAACAGTCAGGAAATGCTTGTGCTGATGAAAATCAAGGCAAAAGGCACTTAAAAAACCCGGTCTTGGTCAGAAAGCTTGGGGGACACTCACTGAGGCCTCTCATTAGAAGCAATTTTAATTGGCCAGAGTCGATGGAGAGGCTGACAGTAGCTGTGATGTAACCACACCTGCAGGCAGCGCTTTGAGAGCTCTTGCAAGTTCACGCTACTACTTGGTGTTACTCACAAATACTATCCCTTAAAACTCCAGCCTCTTTCCACAGCAGACAACGAACCCATCAGCATCTTTGGATTCAGGGCTTTTGACCAGATCGCTTTGTTTCCAACACTGCACAGAGGTTCCCCTCATAACCGCGCAGGAGTAATGAACACAGCTCTGAAGACTTTAATTTCTCCACATCACTTCTGACAAGTGCAAAGTAACCTGCAGCTTTTCTAGTGAGCCTATTCCATGGATTTGGATACGCTGTACGAGTAACATAAATAAAATCATTGACTGACTGATGTGGAGCTGGCACAGTAGAAGAGTTTTCACCCGAAACATAGAGCACTACAGGCCATAATGACAGGCACGTAAGAGCTCTTGTTCTCAAGATTCAGCAAAAGGTAGAGGACGTTCAAAAAACAAGAGTTTTCAAAATTAGCTTTTCCAAACTGCATCAAGACACCTGAAAGGTCTTCAAGCACATAAGGAAGTGTCCTGACTATTAATAAACAACTCAGCTGAACAGAAACTTGGAAATAACATCTAATCTCTGCAACAACTCATCTTAGTGTGGGGACTCCAAGCTGTATTTCGCCATTTGTAGTTGAAGACAGCAGGAACTGCCTTCAGCAGCCAAGCACAGTTCACAGTTACAGGCAAGACCATTCAAGGAGACCCATCTCTCTAACTAGCCCCAAGCAGGAGCATGAACCAATTCATATTACCTGGTCTAGGTCCTCGGGGTGGAAAACCTGGTCTTTCCCTTGGACGCTGTTCACGTACACGAGGAGGTTGAGACTGAGCTTCAGGTTTCGTTTCAACTCTTGGCTGAAACAGGAGGAAAATACCCATTATTAAACACCATGTATTAAAGAAAAAACCCAGTTAAAAATCAAAAAACAAAAAACACACAAGACAGGTAAGTGGCATGCACGAGACGAACGCAGGAAGATATGCATCCATGTCATGTGTTTAGAAATATGTTTTTTTCACCTCTATAAATTCCTCTGTACCAATCCAGGACTGCAGTATTCAATTTTGTCTACTAAGAGGTGCAAAGCAAACAACTCTGAATCAGAACATTTCCCCAAAAGCATGGCTAAAAGAAACTTTCTGTGTTTGACCAGGCATTGAGAACCCCAACGTCCTATAATTCAAGAATCTCTTGTTCTGGCTAAAACCCCATGTAGATCAAATAAAACTTCCTCTTGCCAAGCTCAAAGTTCAAGGATTAGCAGGTAGTCCAAGATAACCATGAAGAAATGGAGAAATCGTATTTCCTATCCGAGCTGCTGAAGGATTCTTTACCTAGGATGCTGTAGAACTTTAATGCAACTACTGAAAAGCAAGAGGAAAACAAAACAAAGCCTTCAGAAACAAATTTCTGATATATAAAAAAAAAACTAACTGAAACAACAATTTTTCTACAGACTGTCTGCTGAGATTCTTCCTTAGCTTTCATTATGTTGAGGTTATGATACACAGGACAACATGACAACCTTGAAAGTCTCAAGAACAAGAACATCTTAATTATCTTAAGCCAAACCTTTGCATGCAAAAAAAAAAAAAAAAAGCTTTTAAAGGTAATTTAATTTGAAGCTTTTTTAGACAGAACTTTCCAAACTATTTCCAAGCTGCTTGTTGAATACTGAAGCAATTTACAACATTTTTGAAATTCATTTTTTGTACAACAGTCCAGAAGCTGCCCCTGTACTTGGTTCTTATCTCAGAAAGCTGAAATTATTCATAGAAGCCTAAAGATGAACACTAGCTTCCAAGTTAAGATCACATCAGACTGCCGCTGAAAATGAGTTTATGTCAAGTGTTCTCCCTTATTTTCCTTTGGGAACTCAAGGCAAACAACGGTTTGCAACTGGAGAACTCCTAACAGGAAAAAAGACATGGAAAAAAAACAAGTATTTTACACCAAATAAATATCTCGGTTCTCTATTGCTCATCTCTGTGCAGCTAGGCACTATCTTGTCTTAAACATTTCTATGATCAGTATCTCAACTCCAAGAATTAGCTGGAAAAATCTTAATACCTCCTTCTGGCTCATGTATGATTACCAGCGTCTTTTATTCACACATATGCACTGCATTAAAAATTACACCTTTGAAGAGAAGCTCAAACATTTTGATCCTTCATTACTTAGGCTCTTCCTGCTCTCAGGATTAAATACTCTTTCCTTACCCCAACAATAGCCAAAATTCACTAAATTACCAATGTCTGTCCTCTAGATCTTGTACAACAGAAAACTGCTTTGTCTTTCACTGGACTTCTCATCTGACACGTAAATACTTTCGCTCTGCCTAACCAAAAGCACCTAATCCCACTAGCTGCTTTCTAATCACTACTATCCCCCTTCACAGAGAAAAACTGCCTCAGTGCTCTCTGGTGCTGCTTGAAGCTGTGGACACTTCTGCAAAACTGTGCTCTGCCAAAGTACTGCAATTATTAGCAGCACCACAAGATTCCTGCAAAGAGCTGCCAGTTACAACCCAAGGAACAGCTAATTGCAACTTTTATTTCACAGAATAAGGATTTCCACAAGGAGTTTGTGCCACAAACCTTAACCTACTGAAGCCTTCTTAATGCCAGAAAAGATTATATTGTCTCTTCTCTCTCCTACAGCTCCAAACGAGAAGGAAATGGGCCTCTTTCTGCTACTACCGTGAATGACAGCAAAAATAGTCAGCCACAAGCCTTTACTCACTTTGGAAGAGAATACCCCCTTAAACAGCAGAGGATGGGGCACGAAGACAAGACCAGAGGTGGCTCCCAAGTCTCATGCAAGTCTGTCTGAAAACCCTTCAAGGTTTAAGAGCTTCTCCACAGAGAAAACACATGCATACCAAAAACCAAGCACACCGCACCACAGACAACAAAATGCATCCCCCTGCTCAGCTGAACTCCAGCAGTCAGGTCAGGTGCATACGTCAGGGGGCTGCTATACTGCCCCCCAGGTAGGGAGTCACATACGACCTCTCTAAAGGGCCCTCATCAATCGCTTCCACAAGGCACCATTATTTACAGCAGCTACTAAGACAAAAGCATTAAGCAGCCTAAACCAAGAGCATATGACCAACTTTCAGATCCCTCTCTTCAGTTAAACTTTGGTACCTAAAATTTGAGTCAACCTTAAAATGCCTCAGACTTCCAGGACTGTCAGGTTTAACGCACAGATCCTTTCACAGAGAAAAAAATATCTATTTAAAGTCTGAAGAGATTTTAGGTGGGGAGGTGAATGAAGCCTGTATAAACACCAACCTTATCTTGCATCACCATTTCCAAGCCCAAGGAAAGGTCAAGGACTACTGTGCCTGCCGCCCCAGGTTAAGTACTGTCTTAATGCCAGTAGAAGTCAGAATGGCTTTTCCCTTACAGTAAAGAACAAAACATGGAGCTAAGGAGTGCAGGGCAAGTCTCTGCACCAGCTCTCTGAGACAACTCACATGTATCAGCTATCCCGAGGTTAAAAAATAAGTCTATTCTTTGCTGTAAAGAGAAGATCCGGCTTATCACTGCAAGCTGCTATCACTCAGTGTCAACTTCTAATCATCCACAAAGAGAAGAACAGCAAGGATTACCTGAGCAAGGAATGCCAACCTGTTTAACTCCACAGCTGTCAACAGATAGGAACTGAATGGGTTTGTATCTGAGACACTTCCTACGAAGTCCTCGGGGGCATTCTGAGTTATTCTATGGAGGACTCCTTTAAATTTGTTAAAAATTGGGACAAAAAAGTGGAATTATACAAGGAGAGGGCTAAGAAAACCAGTTTGTTGACTGTTTTATAACATTGCAGACACTGGTTGGAACAGCATCTCCTACCCACTCACTGGTGCAATTGACTCTCCCTGTTTCCACGTACAGCATCAGATGTTAATGGAAGCAAGAGAATGGGAATAAACTGCTGCTGCTTTGTAAACCCAGTAGAAATAGTCTGGGTGCCTTTTTCAACAGCTTTCTGCACACCACGTCTGAGAAGCATCCAAGAGGAACAATTGAGAACAGACTAGCCTGGCTCCAAAGAGTTAAGAGAGGTAAAATCCTGCCTGTTTCCACTCTTGCTCAAAAACTTCCATGCAAAATTAGTTGAACATGAAGTCACAGCAAACATAATCTAAAAGGCGGAAAGCACAAACAAGCCGCAGAGGCAACACAGAGGAGGTTCAACTGGACAGCTTGAAACTCTTATTCTGTTCTCTGATCCAGATCATTCTTAATGATTCTTCAAGGACAAATCCATTCTCTCTTCTGCAACTGAAACTGCACTGAAAAAAAACTATTTTGGTTTTGTTTAAGGAAAATCTATTCTGCCCTAAAAAAGAATCTTTTTTTTACTGCTCAAATACCACCTGAATGCTCAAAGCCCTTTTGAAGCTGATGAAAACAGACAGGCTTCCCAACTCATTACATAGCCATTATCTGATTTTCACAACAACCTTGTCGGACAAAAAGCAATAATCATACAAGGCAGATTTTCTTTCTTTCTTTTTTTTTTTTTTTTTTTTTTTTTTTTAAGAAACATGCTTTTGGCTGAAGAGCAATCTAAGGCTGATTCCTCTATGCCAGTAAAAAATGGAGAAAAAATCACTGCAAAAACAACACCTGCAATAACACAGCTGCTCTACCAAAAGTTGCAGTTTTTTTAAAAGGTTGGACCTGAGTTACACAATATATGTGCTTGTGAAATACAACATCAGTAAAACCTTTTTTTTAAAAAAAAAAAAAAAAAAAAAAACTTCAAGGGCTTTTTGCTTACATGGAGGCAGCTAAATTGAGAGTCTCAGATCATCTTAAGCCAACTTGGCATGTGTAAGACATAAGCTATCACCCGGTCAAACTTTCTTTCCTCCTTTCCCTCCTCCCACAATAAACTTAGGAATGGGAAGACAGCATTGTCCTGGCAAGGAAATGTGAATCCTTCCATTCCTCACACAGTCATAAGTTGGTACAGGGTTCTGTATAAATGGATAATGGAGTCCAAAGGTTTTTTGTAAGGGGATAAGGCTTGCAAGGCCAAACTTCAAAATGGTGCAACCTTTTTTTATTGCTGGGGGCACTTCTGCCAATGAAATACCCCTTTCGCACACACATTAGAAAACTGTTATTTTGGGGGGTTTCTTGCCTTTTTTTTTTTTCAGATCAAACCATAACCCAGTAAGATAGGTCAAAAAAAGCTTCTGATTTCCTGATTGCATATGAACAGATTTTAACTTTACCACCACCCAGTTACACGTGTTAAGTGTATATGCCTTCAGTTGCGACAAGAAGGTGAGTGCATTAACATTTAAGACACAATTAATTTGTGAAATTTAAGTCATACAATTTGATCCGTTAATTAAAAAAAAAAAAAAACTGAAGCAGTTTGCAGAAGTAATGAGACAATCCAAGGTGTTCACAGATGGGTTACCTGTGAGACGGGTGCTTTAACATGGGGTGGAATTCCAGAGGAAGAAACAGTACCACTAGGAGGCAGGTTTTTACTGGTCACTGAAGCCCAAGAGAAAGCCTGCAGGAAATGCAACAAACCTAGGCGACTAATCATGGCAAACCACTGACATTCCTACAGGGAAACTCATCTGCTCACAATATACTTTTGGTTCACATCTAGCTGTCACATCATTGTAGTGCTAGCATTACATCCAAGACACAGAAGGTTTTGCAGTTCTAAGCAGCTGTGGACTCCAGCAGTATAGATGCAGCATGTGTCACTCACTAGCACTATTTGAGTGAGCTCAGTTCCCTCAGCATTCGGAGATCACTGCTTTCCACGATGTAACGAAACCTAGGACTGAAAACCCTGTGCTATTAAGTGTCTTCTGCAGAAAGAAAGAAAGTGGATGCCAGAAGTTAGAACTTAACATGGAAAAGAGAAAAAGGATTGGCAAAATAGGGGAGACCGACACTGGAGCTAGCAAGCGACTTCTCCAGTTTTCATCGACTCCTCCCATCTCTTTCACGCTACCTAGGTGTGACCCTATCAGAGGACTCACGGTGTGTGCATGATCTTTTGCAAGATGTGACATTCTGCCTCTAAGGGGGACAGGCAAAGCCCTCATACTCATTTTAAAGCTGTACTGATGGTAACTTCACAAGTGTCAACATATTATTAAGTCTTTTCTTTTTTTTCTTTTTTTTTCCTTCCTTTTCTTTTTCCCCATGAAAGAATAGTGGTTCTCATTTTTGAGGGCTTTTTTGTTGGTGTTTTTTTTTAGACACATCTCAGCTCCACATTTAAAAAGGTTTACACATGCATAAAACCACACACAAACACTTTACGAGCAGAACATTATATTTTCAATAGGTGACTTGAGGAACATTTTAAAATAACATTATTTCCTTTTTGGCTAAATATTTTTTTTTAACAAAAATAAGGTTAAAAGTTAAAGTCAAGCTGTTCATACAGCATGACAATGAAAACAGATACGAGTTTGGCCACTCAAAAAGGCTAATTTAAAAATCAAATGTTTTGGTTTACTATTTTTACCTAGAAGCACAGATATGATTTTTAACTAACCTTTGGTGGTTCTTGTGGTAGTGAAACTGGTTCTACAGGAGGTGGAGATGGAGACTTCTCTTCTAGTTCTTCGAGGGTCTTTTCTTCTACTTCTGCTTTCAGCTCCTCAGTTTTTGTTTCAGATTCCAGTTCTGGCTCAGGTTCATGAGATGGTTCTTCTAGTGGCTCCTCTATCCCATTACTACAATAATCAGAAGCATTTTATGCAGCTAGTCCACTTCTTACTATTTCCTGACATTTTAATAATGATACTACAGTAAAGATTGTTATTAAAGTGTATTATCCTGTGGTCAAGTTGCTACAGTGTGTAGCAACATACACATATGTTCTCATGAGAATTGAAGCTGTACCACTCTGGTTGCATACAAAGAAAACAAACTGTATTTCTACTACAATGAAGACAAGTTTTGCAATTCCCTGCACAGAATGTCAATACCACAGCAGGCATTTAAACCCTTTAAGGAATGGATGCTACACTCGAGCAGCAACTCGAATTTCTAGAAGACAACTAGCACAGACCAAAAGACACACATAAATTGAAGCCACACATAAATTGAAGCTGATTTTGGAAGCATATCAACTGCTTCCTTACCAAACTGCCACAGCAGTACATGACCAAAGGAATTAACAGGTTTTGTTTATTGAAAGTTACATGCAAGTCATTTTCCATTCTGTGTGTATTTCATGTAAGGACTCTGGAGTTCTTTATCTTTCAATTCCAGCCACCCAAAAAGTTTATCAAATTCTAAATAGCTGTATCTACACTACTCCTGTCACAGGTACTCCTGTCGCTGTACTTGCCTAAATGACCAATGCTGAATCCCACATTTTCATGTTCTTTCTAGGGAGCATCAAGCATCAAAACCTTCCTGCATGACCCTGAGCAAGTCAGTGCCAGAATTCCAGCAGACTCCTCCCTTCCTTTAGAGATCTCAGTAAATTCATTATTATTATCAGTAAGCTCTGGCACTTAAAAGGCATTCTGGCATTCGAAAAAGTGTAATTTCTTATAAAATATATTTTTCTTATAAAGAAGCTTTTTTCTTTCATGTAGTTTAGTTTTTAAGACACTCACGGCACAAACCTATTCTTCCAATACAGCTGTAGAACAGCTTCTCCAAAATTAGTCTTTCTGTTTCAGATGCTTCCCAAATCTAAAGAGTAGCATATCGCTGACCGTCCCTTTGTAAAACCATCTGTTCAATATGAATTACAATATACCAACTCAGTATAATTTTATAAAATAGAGACTACTGTAAGTGTATACATAAACGCATTTTCTACCTTCTCACTTCATACTTGAAAGATGTAAGAACATCTTCCACTTTCTCTCTTCATTCAAGAATCCATGTTTAGAATAACACAAGGCAGCACAACATAAATCCACAACAAATTTAGTATAGTTTCCTAAATCCATTAAATCACCTCCAGATTGACCAAAAGCCAAAATGATTCTGGTTTTCTTTAAAAAAACAACTTCATTTAATAAAATGAATTTCTTACGTTACAGGGTGATTTTCGTAGTAAGCACCGCTCGCATTTTCTTGCACAGGTTCAGGTGAGGGCTGCCTTTCTTCCTGCTCCTCTTCCACCTCTTCTTCAGATTCTGACACAACAGAAAAAAATTCCTGAGTATCTCTGCAAATGCACACAAGCCCCACTTAAAATGGAAGCACATTCAACTGGCAGCAATATAAGCAAGCACTACAACAAGGGAAAAGACTCTTCTGCTCTTTCAGGAGGCTTTGTTTCTTATCATTTTCATGAAGGGAGAAAATGGAGTTGTACTGTTGTTGGAAAGCTCTGCAAGAAAGGTTTGGGGATTTTTTTAAGCATCAGATGCTTTCCATATGTTGGCAGTAGTAAAGAAAGTTTAAATCCCCTGCTCATAAATCACAGTACCTAAAACTAAGAAGGTTAACCTCAAATGCAGGGAGAATGATGGCTCGAGATACTTTGTTCCACAAATAAAATGATGGAAATTCCAGCAGTAACCCATGAACACACGTTCTATCTTTACTCTTCTTCGATTTGCTCTGGCTCAATGAACAGGAAAAAAAAAAAAAGCCTGAGAACAAACCCGAGTTCAGCTTGTGAACAGAAATGAACCACTGAGGGTGGTGATGATATGAAAGCAAATTACATCTTATATCCAAAAAAGCCAGTTAGATTTTATTCAAATCACTTCACTTACAAATCCAGCTGACAAGAGAAATGAACTCTACCTAAAGAAACTCAACTGCAGAAAAAGTGCAACTGCTCACTTTGCTGCCCTTTGTTATCAGGCGAAACCAGTTTAGTCTTCTGGAGAACAAGACGCTACAACGAGTGGTCTGGACCAGCAGATAGTCACAACAACATAACCTAGACTCTCTCTCCAAGCTTTCAGATTACTACACTTCATGATAACACAGTATAGTTTTTACCTTTCCAAATCCTCTAGACTCTTGCAGAAAAACTATGCCTATGGTGAAGGAACAAGTACAAGGCAAGCTCTAAGAATGAATTGTGGCAGAAGCACAATTCTTCTCACCTTCATCAAGCTCTCCTTCTGAATCTCCAAATACTTCATCTTCATATCTGAAGATATCATTATGGACATAGAATTTGTTTGGTACGGATCCCTGTAAAAGAGGAACATACACATTTTTTTCATGATATATGTTGTAGTATTATATATTAGCAGTTATCAATATGGACAGGTTAGAGCTATAAACCTTGGACACCTAAATTTTGGAATAGCACTACTTCTTAATATCCTTTTTCAAGTGGTATATGTTCTTTAAGGAAGCAATTGAACAGCCACTTCAATCCAGGAGAAAGATGAAAAATTTCTAGCACAGTAATACAGCTTTTGCTAAAGCATGGTAATCATAAGGTCTAACTAAACATTAAGTCCTATTAGTTTCATCAAGCTGCCCGTGAATCTTTTCTAATGAAAAAAATAATAAAAAACACAGTGAGTGTTCACAGGATGGCTGTACACTCATACTACTGCCTGAAGAAAAACAAAGAAGATATTCAATAAAGCTCTAATGCATTAATAATGAACAACCCAATAGTTTTTAATGAAATGGGGGAAGATATAGTAAGAATAGAAGAAACCCTTTACCATAACATGGCTCCACTCTTGCCAAGTACTGAATTTGCAAAGTGACTTGCACTGCATTAACCAATACATGTATTTGTTGGCAGATTGAAGAAAGGATAGAATATTAGAGTACTCATTTACAGGGCTGGCCGTGCAGACAGCTCCTAAACACAGGTTCCCATTTGCTTTGGACACCTCAAGTCTAAGAAAATGTAACAACCTGAGACAGATGCAATACGCTCATTCTTTTGCATGCATGAACTATGGCACATACAATCATAGCCTTCTGGTCAACGGCTAAAGGCCAGAGAGTATCTTGCAGCCCAGACGGATCAGAGCTACAGGCCAGGCTTGCATCCTCACTCCTTGCAGTCAAACACCCCCTTAGATACACTTACTTCTGGAGCAAGTACGAAAGTCTGCATGAACTTCCTCATGGGCTGCCCGTTGTTGGACAGCTCTCCCATCACCTGCACAACCACCCCATCGCTCAAAGTAGCGTGCGCATCCACATGACGAATCTTGGTGTGACATTCACTGAACTGTAAGGACATCACTTTTTTGTGTATCTCCTAGAAATGAAGAATTACATTTTAGCTACATTGAATTCTGTACAGAGCTTTCAAACTTTTCAAAACCTGAGCCTGAACTATTGCAAAAAACCACTCTGCTCAAGCTTAGAAAGCAAACACAGGAACGAAATCTTGTCTTCCACCTAGAATCTGGGCTAAAATAATTCTTCTGCACTCTTAAAATACTTATAAGGGGAGTCAAATACATTACCACTTGCTATCCAATATTCCAGCTGCACTACTATGTATTTTAAGACTTTTAAGGGGCTTGCTGAAGAGAGGGAGGATTCATCTCTGTTTATGTATATACACAAAGAATATATTTAAAAGTATACATACACACGCACACACATACATATATATATAAAGGCCAAGAGTTCTGAAGTAACACCGCTTCTTCAAAAGTTATTTTAAAAGATAAATTCTCCTAATATCAAATTCTTCTGTGGGTGGAAGTCTAACATGCATAACTCAATACAAGCCTCAGTGACCACAGTGCCTTCCCAAAAAATCATTTCTAACTGAAATCAGATCCATCAAGATGCCAGTTTAACAAATGCTTTGCTTCCTGCCCTAGAGGTACGTTCTACGCTCCAGATGCATAATGACACATACAATAACTTCTGAACATGACTGAAGACTACACCACTAATTTTGATACTCACAGCTTGACCATACACAGCTTCTTGTGGTTTTCCACTGGCATCCAGTCCTCCATGGACATAGGAAGAGTTCCTGCCATAAAACCTGCAAAAGTAGAGAGATGTGAAGTTTATAGCCTTGAAAAAAAGAATCAAGCAAAACCATACCCAACAAGGGCTTTAGCCCAAAGCTGTCAAGCCCTTAAAAGCAAAATCTTTTTGCTTTTAAGAAGAAACAAAAGAAGAAACAAACACCCATCTTCCACATCTGACTCTCAGGAGGAACAAACAGCCAGCTATGCAACAGCAGTAACGAAAGAGTGAGTCTAAAACCAGCTAGAATAAGTTCCCCATATCTAGCTCAAGAATCAGTTATGATCTTGACAGCTTGTTCAAAGAAACCAGATCAAAACAGCCCATAGGACAGCTCTGTATTGAAGATGTTCTTGTTAGTGACACTTGTGCAACATTTCAAGTGAATGCAGTTGACCACTGTTAGGCAGTCCTATCATTTCCCATGGTTATGCTGTCCTTAAGAGTTCTGAGTGGGAGAGCAAGCTAACACTTTTAGGAAACAAGCTGCCCAAAGTCATTCCTCAAGTACAGGTTATCAGCTGTGTTAGAAGAGCTTGCCTGACAATTGTCAACCCAGATTTCCCCAACCTGAAGCAGGGCCAACCTGGAAAGCAGTTAATCAGTCATCAACAGCATCCCTCCCTTCATTTCCCTAAAAATATGCTTGAAAACAAACAAAAAGCATCTAATACTTTTGATCAAGAGTCTGTACTGAAAACTCGCTTCCCCCAGTAAGGAATACTCTATGGATACTTCCCACTACCACTCAACACAGCAAGCATAGAGCATAATTTTGTAAAATACATTTCACAGTTGTTCCAAAGAAGCTGGAGACTTAGATGTGTGTGGGTAGCATCTAGGATCTCTTTAAAGGCACCAAAGTTGTCTTCAACATGGTAAATGCCTTCACAGTTACCTTTTTTAACATGTGTGTTTCTGTGATATACCACTGGGTATCTCTCCAACCTGGAAAAATCAGCCTGCATCCCACATGTACCAGAAACACTAGTTCTTTAATGCATCCATGGTGCATGTTAATATTGATGAAATGGGGAAGTAATACTGCAACACTAAGGGAAGGAGGGTGGAAAACAAACTTGGCATAGCTAGCTGCCCTTCACTGACTCAAGCAGCCAGGTAGGAAATATATATTAATAGCATTCTGCTTTTTAAACAAAACAAAACATATCTTGCCAAGGTTACAATTGCTGTTACTACAGGTAAACGCTCTTTCTTAAGCAAAATCAAAGACTACTTGCAACACCCAGCAGAAGGTATGGGTAATGTACCCTGACATTCAGTTTGACTGCAGACAAAACAATTTGTTGTTTAACTAAAACCAATACCATTCGTTTTTCTGTGCCTCAATGCTACAGATGAAAAGAGGCATGCTTCAAAAGCTCAATCTGCAAGCAAGCTGTTTTGAGAGCTCTAGCTTGTTATCAATCAAACAGTCCAATTTTTCACCCTTAGCCTTGTGCCAAGGCCTGAGAAAGAGCAACTCACATAAGTAATTGCTTCTTTGAACATTGGCAAAGCTATGTCCATCTTCACTTATATTAAGTTTGTGCTCCTCTGAGGTCCAAATGTGGAAATGCAAAATCTTAAGTGATAAGCTGTAGCCAATCAAAATCAAAAAAGGAACGCTTTTGGAATACAACTTAAATCATAGCTGCAGATGAATAAGACCACTTCATTTTCCACCTACCTCATCCAATTCTTGACATTTCTACTGAAATATCCAACTGTGATTTGGATAAAACATTTCAGAGGCAATGCAAAATATGGTATCCTGAAACAGTCGGCATGCTTGCCTTAGGTTCTACATGTGATTCCTCTGCAACGGTATTCTGTTCTAAATCTATTTTGAACACTATTTCTGTCAATGTTACTATTTTATGACCTGAAAAACAGTTCACTTTTCTGCACAGGAAATAACTTCATAGCATGCAATACATCCCAAAGATATGATCAGACTCATTTCTAGAACTTAACTCATTTTCAGTAAGTTGAAATAGCCTCCTAAAGCACAAAGTTGGTCACAACATCATTCTGACACACTCAAAAGTTAAGTTTATCTAATTTTTGGTGAGCAGGATGCACTTTTTTCAAGAATATAAGTCACTTTTGCATGAAAACATTACCTGTGCAAGAAATCAGGAGCTTTATTTAGCAGAGTGTAGTACTGCCTCACAAACTCCCGCCCTACAAGCAGGGGACTTGGCTTCTCCATCACCATTTCTTTGGTACACAGTGTCAAATGCTGTAATTAAAAATATTTACATTAGTTAAAAGACAAATCTATATATTCAATATATTCTATACATTCCTCATAAAGGGAAGAACATAACAATTCTACAATTTAAAGAATTATAGTAACAGGAATTGTACAGGCACAGAACTACACCAACAAGGCACGTGAATTCTCCTCCCACTTTGAGTAACTAATTCTTGTTAAACTTCCTGCAGAACAGGTACTTTCTTTGCAAATAATATTGTTAAAATGTATAGAACAATTTACTTAACCTTTTAGTTATGAACTGATGAACACTTAAAATCCAAGTTAAACACTATTACAAAATAAAGAGGAATACACTTGATTAAGTAGAAAGCCAGTTACCGTCACTTATCTTAATGCAGATCTGCTTCAAAAGGGTAACATCTAAATACCCACTGCTGACTCAAGGCCAACTTTTCCACCAAGGCCTCCAAAGTTGTCTTCGGCAAAGCTGCTTCTTACCTGGCTGGTTCCCAGACTTTACTGTTTCAAGGAGTTATTCCATGCAGATGCAGAATTTGGCAATTGGCCTTTACTGAACTTCACGATCTTCCTGTCAGCCCATTTTCCCAGCCTATTCCTCTGAGTATGGACCATTCTCCTGGCAGCCAGTTGCCAGCTGGAATTCATACCACTGACCAGACACCAATCACAAACTTCTGTGCTCACCTCATGGGCAATCTACTCCATTTGGCTACAAGGGTAACACCGAAAACTATTTCCAAGGCCTTACTAAAATCAACAAAAAGCCTGTCTGTTGCTCTATCCTCACCCCCTCAGCCATTCATCTTATTACAGAAGGCAAACCAGTTCATCAAACATAACCTGCCCTCAGTAAATCCATGCAGGCTGTTCCCAGACCCTTTCCTGTCCTTCACTGTTTGAGCTTGGACAGGGACTCCCTGTTCAGTCATAACAGTCTTCTGCAGCACTTGTTTGACTTTCTGCATCTCTAAACTGCAGCTGTGCTTTGAAAACATTGCCTTCAAAGATCAACCAGCTTTTTGGGGCCAGTTGTCTACAGAAGACTTTTTCTGCTTTCTCTGCTTCAAAAAATTAACCTAGAGGCAAAGCAGCAGGAGATCAGGTCAAAAATAGAAATTTCAGGCTTAAAGATAACCCTAAAATATGCTATGTTTTCTTATCAAAACAACCTCTACGAAGCAATCCAAGCTAAAGGGCAATATCAAGGATGGCTCCCAATTACAGATAGCCAGAAGGAAGAGCACATAAAGCAAAATTTAGAGGTTTACTTCAGCTCAACAGAAACCTGTAGTCAAATTAAAAGATACAAACAGCATTACCTACACGTCAGATCCTGCATCAACAAGAAACTCCCAAGACAAAAAGAGAGAGGAAGAGAGAGAGCGGAAGAGAGAGAGCGGAGATTTGGGAAGCTTCCTAACAGGACTCACAGTCCTGCAAAGGCATGTGTGTGAGAGTTGCACTTAGATAGCAATTCCAGAAGGAAGAGGACCTCTGTTTCTACAGATTATTCATTTTTGTTCCTCCCTCTCACAGCAGGTGATGAACACAAAGTTGATGATACAGTAATCACTCTAAGTACTTGTGCAAACACACAAGGACAGAGCTTCTTAACAAAAGACGTTTTTTGCAGAACTTACTGAAAAGCAGATCAGAGCCAGCACACGTTCTTATGAATACAGCATTAAGCAAAGTACATATGTTAACAAATTGCTGGCATACCACAAAGAACACTGAAAATGCCTTTGGGTACAAAACATAACAATCGGTGACAAGTCATTACACTGCATCAGATCTGTATCACATTAGATCTTTTCTTCATTGGACACTGTGTTGTTTCAGCTAAAGCCTCTGAAACATTTCAGAAAATTTGAGAAAGGCAAGTATGGGATAATCACACACAGCAAATTTCTTTCCTAACCACTTGAAACAGCAGTTGGCTTTCATGCTAAAACAGATGAGCATAGTCCTGCCTCTGCCCATATTTCAAGGGACAGCACTATTGATTTACATCACAGAACTGCACTATTTTACAGGATGCCTCTGTACAATTCTTCAGCTCTCTCAGTATTATTTCCTGCCTCATCATCTCTTCAGAGATCTGCATAAAAGCAGCAGCAGCCTAATGATCTGCTTAGGTCTCCAAGTCATTCAAAGGCAATAAAATAAAAATGTAGGTACTCCTTTATATTAGCATGGGTGCTGTGAAATCAGGTTTTAGAACGATTTTTAAAATTCCATGTGTCCCAATTAGTAATGCATCTCCTTATTCCACTTCCTTGTTTTGGAAGTGAACACACAACTGATATTAAAATTTAAATCCACAGCATCTCATCAGGAGTTTAAGTATGCCAAACTTAAGAAGAATCCTATCTCCATGATTTGTCAGACAGCAAATGCAAGCCCCATAAATATATGCATTTCTTCAAAGATATTTTTCAAGTTTTCATAGCTGCACACTCAAGAATCAAGGAAAAACAGATAAGAAAGAAGAAGTTGAGCACTTTTCTCACCTGAATAAATGAACCGCACTATCAGATCAACCTGAGCCACTGGGAAAGTGACTTAATGAGACCTTATTGCTCAAGGCACTAGAGCACACTCAGGAATTGAATTTGGGAGGGCAAACACTAAGGAAGAAAAATTAACTTCTAGTTTCTTTACAGTGCAACAATCGTGTTGAAGAACATCCCCGTCCTGAATCACATACACTAATAAAAGCCCTCAGTCAACACGAGCGCTCGTGCACTTGTTCCTTGGGGCACAGGTAATTCTGGCCGCATCAAGCTGACGTACTGCTTAATCTGTGCAATTCCAATATCCTCTTCCTGCTTGTGCATCCAGGAAGGCAGATTGCATTGGCACTGCATTCCCAAGGAAAACTGGCAGCTGCTCAGCATTTTCCATAATAGCCTAACAAGCTTGAAGACCCAAGGAGAAGTGTAAATGGTGTCTTTTCCAGACAAGGTTCAGCTAAGGGACAACCGAGCGACTGGACTCTCAGACTAAAGGATCATGCACCAGTGTGTTACTCTCTGTAACTTCAATTTGCACTACTCGAATTTGTAACAATTTAAGAAAAACCTAAGCCTTCAGGCAGGACAGGACAAGCCTATCACACCTCAAACCACCAAACTCCTATCTTGAAAAACTTGAGTTTCATTTCCCTGCTCACTCCTTTCCAAAACACCAAAACAAAGAAAAAGTTACTGCAGGAAGGAGACTCCTATTTTTTTTGGTTGTTTTGTTTTGTTTTTTTTGCAGGCAAAGATAAGCAAATGAACAAAAACAGACAGCATATTTCCTTCCAAGGAGCAACACCAAGTGCAACAGCAGGGCTGTACTGAAAGAACAGTAACAGTAAATTAACTTAGTGACAACATGAGAATTACACTCTGCTCGATTCCTACGAACTTTTGTTCAGCTCTGCAAACAACATCTTTCAATGGCTTGGAATAATAAACGCCAGCCGTGACAAATAAAGGAAGAAGTCAGCCCCTGCAAGTAAATGAAACTGTAAAAACTAAGAGAAGCAGACATAGCTGATGTTGGGAGAATTGTCCTGGAGCACTCTGGAATTAACAGCAGCAACAGTTTCTCAAGTCCATGCTGAATTAATTGCGTGAATCTCTCCAGCTTGTAGTCATCTTTACAAATAAAAGTTCTGGTTTATTCAACTGCGTTTGTCACTTTCTCAGAGAAAAGAGCAACTAACAGGCATTCTCCATGGAAACAGGAAGGCAGGGGAACCTGGTCTGATAAGAAGTAACTGAGGGCCACTAAATGCTAAGTGTCAGCTAGTCAGAATGTTCACAGGCACATATTTTCCTTGATAACCAGTACTAACACTAGAGAAAACTGCTTTCCAAAACATATCTAGGCTATTATTTCCCTGAACCTGTAGAAACAAATGTGTGACCAGACACCTGCGAAAAGGCTTTGAAGAGCAAGTTATCCAAGATGGGGGATATCCAAGGAGAGCTACATGTTCAAACTTGGGTACAAGGTAATCAATTCTGGCACAAACGATTAGTTCAAGTCTACTTCTACAGTGTTACAAAATAGATCTAAACCGTCCAAGTGTCTCACCAGCTCTAGCTCAAAAAAAAAAAAAAATCCACAGCTTTAAAATACTCAGCAATATTCTGAACGTGGCTCAAGAAAGCATAATCTGAACTGAAAGTTAATCTCTATCAAGGCATGGAATATAACAAATGTTAAGAGTCTGGGAGGAAGATACAAACTTTAGAATCTGTTTTGTTAAGAAACTATTACACAGATTTTTTTTTTTTATTGACATGCAAGTTTCATCCTTTGAATTCAAAAGCTACAACAATTCTTCCATGACTAAAGCCACAGGGACATTAAGGTCTAAGACACAGGGACACTGAGCCACAGGGACTACCTCAGTGCAGTCATTCCAGGTTGCAACTTGCATCCTAGTCAATTGCTAGTTCTGACAATATCATTCTAACTGAAAATAAAATTCGGCAAAGTACTCCTGAAGATCAGAAGGATGCTGCCCATAGATCAGACAGATGCTGCTCATATAGTAATCACACAAAGAAAAACACTGAAGGGACATTGTGTTGATTCCCGTATCACAGGAGCCTAGAGGAAGTAAAAAGAAAGCAAGGAGGGAGCAGCTTTTCCCAGCTTGGACAGATTTATCCTGAATGCAGATAATCAAAGGTAAGTCTGGGGTTGGCAAAAGGTCAAGAACCAACAATACTTTTGAACGGCATTTCCCACTGATTCTAGATAGAAAAAAATGCTTCAAGGGTGTGCTTGCTAATGTGATCCATAACAGTAACTTTCAGTTCACAATACCATACCATATTCTCTCAGCAACCACATGTCAAGTAAAGCTTAAAAAGCTAAGCTGCCACTGACAGCCTGACTGGCACAAGCCGGGAATCTGTAACTAATACAGCCCTGCAAAGTCTGGTTTATATCCCACAGTAATGTAAAATGTGCGATGGCTAAAATGAGGGAAAAAAAAAAGGCAAAAAAAAAGCAATTGCAAGTCCCAATCGACTGAACCTATCTCTTCTTTTTCATGACATGTAAGGTAAGTGATCAGACCATCCTCCATCAAGAACACATGCTAGAAAAGCAGCATTATTAAAATCTAAGTGAATCCCTTGACTTTAGGAACTACTTTGTCTAATCCTGTAAAATCTGAATTGGCTGAGCCCCAGGCCACAACACACAGTTCTTTCTAATCAAGCTGTTGCATTTTTGGCTGTTTTTGAGAGAAGCTGAAGGCACCATATACTGCAAGCACATGACTAGTACAGGGGACCATCTTGTGCGCAGTCAAGCTGCATCATCCAACAGAGCTAACACCCACCTGAATAACAATGGCCAGCACCACAGTCTATGGAAGCTACTGCATCCATCTCCCTGGCTGCTACCAACCAAGCAAAGCCAGGATCAGTGGCTTTCTTCTGATATTTCATCAGAGAGATATACATTAACCTCATATGTTAAGTCTTTTTACATGCTCCTTGGACTGGAATGAAATTCTTCATTTGTTTGATCCTCCCAAAAGAAATGACATTACTCAGTGTCACAATTGCTACAAAAAAAAAAAAAAAGAGAAGTCCAAAACTACATGTTAAGATGCTTGTTTGTTCAGCATATTTTCAGTATTGCAAGCCACCCTTTCAATGGGACAATAGATGTATAATTTGAAATCTCAATTCCATACAGACAAACATTTCGTCTGTAAGGACACCAGTGGATGAGTGCATTGAAACGTCAGCTCTTTCTGCTTCCTCTCTCCAGTAAGTTAGCCATCACAGAAGATATTTTCATCTACCCACAAAAAAAATTAATGTGATACAGACCATAATTACATACATGAGCCCACATTTGCCAATCAGAACACTGTAAGAACACCTAAAGGATTACACTTCTTAATCCCAAATTTAAGAGATTTCAGAAGAAGCTCAGGAGAAGGATGTTTCTTAAAGAATGAAAAAGCCTTCCGGAGGCAGGCACTGCCTGCAGGCATACTTACATTCACAATGAAAACAGAATGCCTTGCTAATCACAAATTAACTGCAGAAGCAAAGGCGGTACCGGTTTGTCAGTAACACCTTCTTGGCTGAGAAAGGAAGTTGACAAACCCTTTAACTACTCACCAAGCCATGTTAAGACAACTAGGCTACTTCCAGGGATTGCTTGATAGCACTTCATTTTAGGTCGGCTACATACAGCTGAGTAGGATAGTGCGGCCTGCACTGCAGAGTTTCTGCTAAATTGGTCACTGACCTTACTCTGCTAGCACTCCCTAATTAAATCTGACAATAAAAGAAAAAAAAAGGAAAAAAAAAAAAAAGAAAAGAGATACCTCGGGTAGCAGTGAAGCTTTATTAAGCTTAAGTACAGGAAGCGGTCTGCTTGCACAAGCACTGAGCTAAGCACAGAATAATTTACCTTGATCTCAGGATCTGAAAATCGGCTTTAGCATCTTTACACCTCCTGTTGTAATAAAGCAGCACACTTTTACATGGAGTTTGAAATGCCTAGGATATATTGAGAGAAATGGAAAGCTACAGTCAAAAACCTCGCAAGGCTGCAGTCAATCTGTCTAGCTTTAGACAGAGCTATAACCTCATCTTTTCTCAACCCATAGGCCCTTCTTTCTGTCCTGCAGCAGTGCTTGGCACAGTGCTCAACATCCTGAGTGTTACTCAGCTAACGAGGTAAGTTAAAATGCTCATGGTAGAAGATGCTCCCATGCACCCACTCTGGAACCACAATGACCTTTACCTCACCCGTCCAGGATTAAGGGGAGCAAACGCCAGAGGAGACCATCTTCAGCTCACATGTGAAATAAGAGAAGCTCACCAAAGGGCTGCCAGGCTATCCAGATCTGCAGAATGAGAGATGCTTGCAACTTCGGCCATGTTACAGGGGAGAATGAGAAGCTCGGGTTGTCACTGGCGCAAGAAGGGGAAGCAAAGGGCAAGACCCACAGAGTTGGCAAGACTCAGGCTGGTGATGCTATCCCAGAACCAAGGCCTAACATGAGAGCGTTACCGCAGCACAGCGGGGCCGCGGGAGCCGCCTCCTCCGCGCGCCGAGGTGCAGAGCCCTGCCGGGAAGCAGCGCGGCCCCGGCGCGGGGCGAGGACGGCAGAGAGCAGCACTGCAGCACGCACGGAGCCACGCACGGCTCGGGCCGAGGGGGGCGAGGCGGAGGAGGGAGCGCCGCGAGACGCCGCCAAGGTGACGG
>NW_010587952.1:37271-50677 GCF_000705375.1 Tinamus guttatus
TTACTCGCGAGGCCGGCGGCGCCGTCCCGCGGCCTGCTTCACCGCCGCCTCCACCTTGTGCGTTTGCAGATCCAGAAGCTGTGCGATCGAGTAGCGTCTTCTACCTTACTGGATGACCGCAGGGATGCCGTGCGCGCACTTAAATCCTTATCCAAGGTACGGCTTAAATTCCGACGGGTTCTTCAAGCTATATAACATGGTTAACATAGCGCTTTAGAAACTTTCTTTGTCTTTCAGACTGCATCATAAACTATAAATTATTTTTCTTACTAGAAATACCGCCTGGAAGTGGGCATACAGGCCATGGAGCACCTTATCCATGTTCTTCAGACAGACCGGTAAGCGCACAGCCAGCTGCCCATAGCAGCCTCCAGGTGATAATGTTGCTCTCACATTGAAACTGGCCAATGCAATCATTTCTCTAACTTCTTATTTACAAAATGAAAATGTGAACTTGACTTGTAATTAGTGACTCTTTTGTTGTGGTAACTTTTTAGGATGATAAAGCTTAATCAGCTCTTTCCTGAGGTGAAAGGAGCAGAAGGGATGGAAAGTAGGGAAGCAAGACAGACAGGAAAAGTAGCTGTCAGGTCATGGTGGTACAGAGATGCTCCTTAATGTTTGTAAGTGGTCTATTTCTGCTACGTTAACTGCAAAGTTAACTAAAAACGGTATATGAAACACTCAAATCTACTCGTTAATAGGAAGTGAACTTCACAGAATGAAATGGATCAAGTCAGGGATTTCTTTTTTTTTTTTTTTTTTTTCTTCCTGTGATATATGTTAAGTGAGTTGGTAGAATGGTTACCATGAGGAGTAATGTAGATTATATTATAGTTATATACTATATATGCTATATAGTTTACTATACTATAGTTGATATACTATATAGTTTACTATATAGTAGTTTATACTGAAGGTTATTGCCAACGCTTGGGTAGGTAAGGATGTCTTTTGCTTTCAACTCAAACATAAACCTGTGTTAAAAGGCAAGGTATAATATGGGCATATACTGAACACTTGCATGGGAATGCAAGCAGAGCAGGAGGGCACCTTCTAATGTTTAGATGAAACAAAATCAACAATGGAGCAGTTGAGTAGCCAGAATGACGACCCATGAGTTTATGGGACGACGGTGTGTTGCTCCACATGCTTATGCAAGAGGAGAAACCTTTCAGTGACTAACTGCCGCTGTTGCTTGCAGACCGATAATACCAGTTGTTGTCTGAAAAGAGTCCTTTTTATTTGCATATTACTTGCTATTAAATTTGACTCTATGGGTTGCATAGAACTTGTGCATTGAGAGCAATCCAAGTGATGCTGGTGTTAGTGCTTCACATGGAGGGGAAGCCCTTCATTAAATGAGGTCAAGGAGCCTGCTTTCATCCACTTATTCTCTTCCGGGGCCAGATCTGAACTTGGAGAAGGGAGGTGGAGCTCTACTGATCTCCTTTACTTTGAGATGCTAAACCAGTCCTTCCGTGCTAGGATCTGAAGGGTTTTTCTCTGTGCTCTTTGGGCTCCGGTTGTCCTCTCTGAGTTTGTGTGCTGGAGCTCTACTTGGATGTGTTATGTGACTCAGCTTGCAGCTCAGCAAGCATTAAATGCACCTTGGTGATTTTTAGGTTTTGTAGGATTTTAGATTTAAAAAGAAAAGGCTCCCCCAAAACACTGATAGCTTAGTTTCCCATTGCACATTTTATAGTGGACCAGCATATCACCTATATAGTGGCTGCTGTGGTTGATCTGTGAGTGGTGTAGCTGTAAGCCCTGTTTCTGATCAAGTTCTGATCAGTGTTGCCTGTGATGTGCCGGCTTGTCAGGCTGGTTGGAGAGTGGTGCTAAGGCTTTAGATGCTTTCCCTGTTGTGAGAGCTCCCTGAGCTCTGGAACCTTGATGGCTGCAGTCTCATGAATGTCGTGTGTTTTGGGGCATGTCAGGTTTTATAATCCTGGGTATACGCCTGTTACAGTGTTTTTTTTTTTTTTTTTCTGGTCCTGAATGTGATCATAGCTCATGGGATTCCCTTCTGCATCTCAACTAAGTAGAAACAGGGCTTGACTGGGCTGTGTCAGGTGAGGCAGGACAGAACTGTTGGAGAAGAGCCAACAGCAGGCATGGGTTGCTCAGTTAGGAGAGCCTGTGTGTGTACCTTAGAAGGCAGTCCACAGAGTACCCTCATCATGAGGGTCAGAATAGTGACAAGTACAAACAAGTTATGCTATTAAATATTTACAAAAAAATCAATAGCAGGGCTTTTGTTAATTGTGTTGCCTCTCATTCATGTAGCCCTTGAGTTGGAAAAAGCAGCAGATGGGGGAGTCTCTCTTCATCTTTGTTGTATCCTGATTTTGGTGGCTCACTTGTTCCTTCCTTGGGCAGCTCGTGATAAAGAGAGGTAGTGCATGAGCTCTGTAGTATCTTTCCTTTTCTCTCTTTGCAGTCTCTTTTCAGTGGTAGTTGGTCACTTTCTGTGTAGCGAATTGTGTTTTTCTTTAGTTCTGTGCAAGTCACACTGGTACTTTCTTAATTCTGGAGTTCATAGTGGAAAGATAGAAGCATTTAAAGTTCCTCAGCATCTTACAGCACCTTCAGACCTTGGCAGGAAAAGGGGTTGGCTGACATTGTGGCTATGCTGAAATGGTCAGTGCTTGTTATGTCTGGTTCTTATTTTTATCCTCAGATTGTCCATAGAGGCTACTGGCAGCTTCCCTTTTACAGCTGCCTTTATTCTACAGCAGAAAGGTACCCCTTGTCTTTTAAATGTACATGTTGTCCCACTTGTTATATGGTCTCCTTGCCTTTGTGAGATGTGAGCACTTAATGTGTGCTATAGAAAACTGATTTTTGCTACAGTTTTCCAGCTATGCACGTCAGCTGTCCTGGAGCCTGGTAACATTCCTGAGGCAGCCTTTAAATGTTGCAGAGGCAGACTCCCATACAACCAGTGTTCTTATACCACATGCTCATTTTGTAATATGAGTTAGGACCAGGGATCTACTGAAGAAACATTTATTCTCTTGACTTGCTGTCTAGATATTGCCCCATGCCACTAGGGAGTTTAAAAATAATTTGGCAGTGACTGTAAAACAGGCCAGTGCCACTTAACTGTTGGTGCAGGAGAGGGCACCAGAATGAAAAGTGAACGTGATTTTTCTCAACTTCTTGGCTTTTTCGTAACTAAATTTTTGAAACTTCAGTGTGCCAGTTCTAATCATTTGAAACGTGTTAGAAAAGATTGTTCTGGTTGCCGCACAGATCTCAGTTATTTATGTGCTGTCATTTCCAGAGGTTCACAGCTGTGATTTTCTTTTTACTCTACCTTTTGTGAGAGGTAAGATGCTTTCATCTTTATCTCCTTGGATCACCCTACCATGAGTAGGGATTTTAGTGGGCACAAGTTGTGGCCCTCTCCAGACACGGTATAGAGACACTTCTTCATGCTCAACTTGATGGTAAAGACAAATCTGATCTGTATTGTAACACTGTGCTGCTTTAATTTTTGAAAAGGGGGTAAATGCTTTTTGAGGCTCCCTGGCTGGCCGTGGATGCTTTCACTTCCATGTAATTTTGCTCTGCTATCGTTTAGCAACTCGTGCAGTGCTGCCTTGGCTGTTTGGTGGAGTGCCCCTATAAGCAAAAGCAGCGGTGGGGAATTGCCTCAGGTGGCCTATGCTGGATTATTGCGTTGCAGAGAGGCTGCATCTTTCACAGATGCTCGAGAGACTACAAATCTAATTCCTGGCTGATGACTCTATGGAGCAAAATCTGCATAGTTTCAATCTGAACAGAATATTTGATAAAATAATTTTCTACGTAATGAACAGCAGATGGGAGCAAGCTAGGGAATAGCAGAAGTGGCTACAGTGCTGCTGTCCTCATGCTGTGATGCGTTTCCCTTCAGGAAACGAAAAGGCCTGCTTTTTATGTATCTGTATGAAATGTAATACTTTTTTAGCAGCAGGGATTTTCCTGGTAGGACTAAGGCAAAGAAAAGCAATGCTGATGTTTTGCTTATGTGTTTTTTTAAATTCAGTATGGTTGTCAGGTGTTGCGGTTACATGAAAATGCAGGTTTTGTGGTACTGTTTTGTCCAAAATCGAAAATTATAGTAAGGGTAGAATGGAAAAACATGCAGTCTGGAAATGTGAGCATATATGCTGGATGAGTTCCTTTAAATAGACTAAAGGCTTCTTTCATCTGCTTTGACTAACAGTTTGCCGGAGGAAGTTTTGTTTATTTCCATTACAGACAAAAGCAGGTGGTACAAGCTGTGTGACATACACTGAGCATAAACTGATACACATATGTACTCAGGAGAGCAGCAGGGCAAAGGTTGGGTTTAAAACCCAAGTGAGAGGAGGAGTGTTTCTGAGACCCGATGATTCCAGCCTTGTTTGGCTTGGACTTAGCATGCAGGTCTTAAGGAGGGCACATGTCACTTGGAGGGCTCCCCGAGCCCTTGCTGTAGTGATGCAGGAAAAGTCGGTGTAGATTCCTCCCTTGGTCTCCTGGCTCGCCTCGATAGCAGTTCAGGTTTTCCTGGTTGCACAGTGTAGGCCTGCCATCTTTAATCAGGGCTCTGGTAGAGGTAGCTGGCCACAGCTAGGGCTTGGCTTGTATGCCTGCATGCTAGGCGAGTTGTCTTCAGACCTTTGCTGTGAACGAGCCTCGTAGCTCCTTAAAATGCAAGTTGTCATTTGTGTGGAAGGAAGCCTTGTGTCAAATGCCATGGGGATTAGTGAAAGCAGAAATAGAGGTCCTGTTTGGGCAGAGTGCCCTCTTGAGGGTTGGCCAAGATGTGACAAGGACAGCTTGGGTTTGTTCATTTGCACTGTGCAGGTGCCTTCCTCTCTGTGTGTGTGTTCAAGCAGCTGGGCTTCCATAGCCATCTGGTTTGTGAGGAAACCTTAAGTAAGTGGCAAACATGGTAATGCTTTTTTTCACCCTAAAAGGAGCAACTCTTGCACTGCTTCTTTGTGGTGTCCTAGGATTCACATGTTATTTAGACTTTGTAACAGAAGAAATGAGTGTGGAAGAAATGCGTTTCCTCTGTCAAACCAGGGACTGGCTTATTAAGAGTGTTGGTGTAAGCAGGTTTTCAGGTTAGATTGGCTGCCTGGTAGCTGCTGGGTGAGTTGCAAAGCTCTTAATAGGTGGGTGTAGTCGGTGTCCGTGGCATTTAGACTGGCCTGTCCAGGGGAAGCCACAGCTGTGGTGGTCCCATTTCCCTGGAGGGAGCACTAAAACAGGACCACAGAGTAGCCAGAGAGGTCTTTCCCATGACCATGCCAAGGTGCCACAGTGCCTTCCTTGGGTGATACCCTGGGAATGGATGCTGAATCCCTACTAGGTGGGTGTCTCATACCTGAAGAACAGGTTGCAAGGTGTGACTCGGGAAACACAAGTCATGATTATAGTGAAACTTCCTTTGGTTTTTGTTGTGTCACCAAACTTTCTGGATGTTGCCACCTGAGGGAATGCACCTGGGAGAAATAGTTTGACTTCATTTAAAGACCAGACAACTATGAGTTGGTAAAAATATGATATTCTATAATATGTCAGCATCAGTCCTTTCTTCCTTTCTCCATAATGCTGCAAAGGGAGTTGGCTGTATGGAAAAGCAATGTTATAAAGCATAAACTGTAAGACAATTTGGAACTAAGTAACTCATTACAGTGGTTCTTCTATTCACAGTTCAGATTCTGAAATAATTGGCTATGCTTTGGACACTCTCTACAATGTAATATCGAATGACCTCGAAGAGGAGGAGCAAGGTAAGCGCTTGGCAATATGTGTTATTAACTCTGGGGGTGCTTGCTTTGATGCCTTTGTTCAAATCCTAAACTAACAGTGTGCGATTCACTCAGTGAGACTTGCCTTATGGTTGTGCAGCCGTTAAGATGATCCAGGAAATTGCTTGGGGTAGTTTGTTTTCAAGTAATGCAGGGACATTCTTCTTTTTTTTTTTTTTTTTAAAGAGATCCCTTTTGTGAATGGCAGCCAGTTGAAATGGTGTAGCTGCTCCTTTGTAAATAACGAATCAAGTTCTTTGGCTATTTGAAAAGGATGGTTTGGCCTGTTTCTGTCAAATGATACCAAGCAGATGAAGCCTTGGGTGCCTACAATGAAATAGCTGTATACAAGACTGAGACTCTTGTTTGCTAACCCTGCAACAGCTCTTTGGAAAATAACACTCTTCCTTGCCTTCCCTGGATGATCAAATGAGGAAACAGACATTTATGCATCTGTGTTTTTAAAAATGATTTGAAAAGGCTTATTTCCCTGATATCTTGCGGGCAGCCCGGGGACTAATTAGACTTAAACTCTTAGCCAAGGCTTTTTGAAATGGATGTTGCATGATGAGAAACAAGCAGTGTCTCATCAGGCAAGCTCAGTATCTGTGGATTGACAGCATCCGGCCTCTGGCATGGACCTCAAGAGGCTTACTAGTGTCTTGTTCCTAGTTTGCAATATATATACTGACAGTGCAAATATTCTTATGAAAGGACAGAATTTTCTATTTTTTAGTTTTCAAAATGTAAGATGATATTGCCTGTTGAGTTGCAGTCTCTTGTCTGAAGTTTTTATCCCCAAATCCTTCCCCAAAGGATGTTTAAACAAGTAATAGATATCCTAAAGGGAAAGTGGGCAAGGTCTGATACGTATGTATTTCTGCCAGTACTTTGCCATCAAGTCATGCTGTACATACTTTCACTGTTCCTCCAAGAATTTGTTATCTCTTGCCTCCTGTTGCTGTAAGAAAGACTTGCAAGCTCAAGTCCCTCCTATACTTAATCTTAGATTGACAATTTATTGCTTCGCTTATTTGCCCTTTTGCTTGTTTATACTTTTGCCTGACAGTGAAATAGGATTTGAATAAGATGGAAGTTGTCCTATGCTGGTGTTCAGCCCAAATAAACAGTGCTGGTGAATGCAGGCCCTTGGTAGTGGCGGGGACTCAGAACCCTTCACAAGCATGTTGTTAGCAGTTGCTTGAGAACAGCAAAGAATTGATGGGCTTGTGTGGTCTACGTGGTAACACCAGCGTTCTTCAAGTAAGATGTTGCCCTGTTCAGTCACTTCTATGAGAAATACCTCAAGTATTAATTTTTGCCTCGCAAAGCAATGATGACTGCTTGGGAAGTGCAAGCTTGTGCTACTGTTGTGCTGTTTAGAAAGCTTGTGAACATTTCTCTTTCTCTTTTTTTTTCACTTTGACAGATGATTCTGAAGGTAAAAGAATCTTTACTTATATAAATATGGCACTTGGTTTTAGTCTAGTTACTATTCACACCCCTAACCCTCTCTGCTGTTAACAAGGACACTGTAAAGACTCATAGTAAAGGTTAGGGAATGCTTCTTGCAATCTGCTGTGAAATATAAATTCACTTTAGTGCTAAAGTACCTTCCCACTTTGATTTGTGTTGGATTAGGTAGTTTTCATTCAACTTGGGCGTGTTGAATGTCAGTAGCTCTCCTGAGATGGTAGTAATGAATAATCCTTGCATATCATGTCATCAAAGTGTGCAGCCTTGGTGTTTGTGGGATTTTGATGGGCGGAGGTGGGGTGCAAAGTTACGCTTTTTGGGAAGATGGCTCAAACACATTCACAGAACAAATGTTCTTCACAGTGTCTCTTAAAACCAGTGCATGCTAAGAGTGTTCACTTAAATCATAAGTTTGCCACTAATGCTTGGTTTGTCTTGTTTAAACTACTTTTATCAAAATGCATTTAAAATGCTGTTTTTAAGATGAAGTACTAGTTTGCAATGCTGGGTAATGGTGAATCATCAGGAGCTCAGTTTAAATCTAGGTCTTTCCTCTCATTTGTGAATATGTAGCAGTTGACAATGCTCACGAGAAGACAGGTTGCAAGATCTGCAGGGTAACCATATATGAAATAGAAGATGAACTTTCCCTTTGTTGCTTTGCCTTTTTCTTTTTTTTATTTGCTCCTCCATATTTTTCTTTCTTCAGTTCAGTAGAAGAAGAAACTGCTGATAGGAGGTGTTAGAAAGATGTGGCAACTTTAATTAGGCTTTGTTATAGAGGAGATCCTGAACTAGAGGCAAGCTTTCAGATTAAACAAATTCACCAGAAATTGTGCAAGAAAAAGGATTGGAATCAAAAATAATCCAAAATAGAAACACTGCTTGTTAGTTGGGCTCGAATAAAGGGCAAGATGTGCAGTCACACTTTGTAGCAAATTGGAAGCGAAATATGAAATACGTGAAGCTCATCTCCCTTCAGCAACTGAGTCTCTGCAGAGTTGCCTTGCTTGGTTTTTTTTTTTTTTTTTTTCTCTTTTTTTTTCCTTTTTTTTCCTTTTCTCTCTCCATGCCAAATAGGACAAGAGACCTTGTGAGCCCCCTCAGCTTTAGTTCTGTGTCAGGTTTACCTGGATTCTGCTAGAGACTTTACATTACTCTTGAAGAATTTTCATGTGCAGTTGTCTTCCATTTTGTCTTCCTGTCTTACAGTTCCTTTTGCTTAAGCTGACCTGCTTCTTTCTTGCTCTTGAAAGCTACCTACCAAAATGTCTACTCCATGGGAGAAATATACACTAAATAGGAGGAATGATAAGCTAGTGTCTGACTTGAAGACCAAATAAAAACCTCTTTCTTTTATTGACAGTCCTCTAAACAAAGAAAGATGTTATAAGCTGGCAATGAATCAGCACACAGTTGGACTTGAAAGAAAATTGGATTGGTAGAATTTGTTTTTTTTGGCACCAGCAGAAGAAAATGTTATGGTAGTGTCCTTCCATTTGTTGGTTCTGTCATATCCCAGCAAGGTACAGAGTTTAAAGATTATGCTTGGTCTTTAACTCTGTTGACAGCTGCTTGGTTATGAAAGGTTTGTTAGTAGCTCTTTGATAAAGCTGTGAATTCTGCAGTTCACGACCACAATTCTCTTGTGCTTTCAGTGATCCAAATCAGACCTTTAGTTTGAGCTCAGAAGTTCTTTGGTTTTACAAAGTTTTTTTCTTTTTTTGAGCTAGCATCTAGCAGGGGGTGGTGGTAAGTGCTGAACGCACATGTGAGTTATTTGTCCGGTACTCTGAGTTAGATGATCATCACAGTTTTTCCTTAACTGAAGCCTTGGTCTGACTCCTTAATGGACTTTGTTGGGAGTAAATATAGAGTAGGATGTGGGCAAGTGGTGGCCTGCTTGGTGGGACAGGAGTGGCTTTGAGATTATGCAGGAATAAGGGAAGAAAGAAGCAGGTTTTTCAGGAAGGTGGGGAGAAGAAGCTCTGTAGGGAGAAGGGTGCCTAGCAGGAGTGGGGTATGTCAGTGGATGTGTCCTGTGCCGCTTAGCTAATGGTTAATACACGTGCATTTAGCCCTTGGATTTTTCCATGCTGCTATGAAAAACCTAATGCAAACACAACCAAGCATGGTAGCAACCTATTTTTAAACTCAAGGAGACACTCATTGCATATCAATGATCACTGTGTCAGGTAGGGCTGAATTCCTGTTGCTGTTTGAACTGCTCATAATCATTTGAATAGTAAAGGTCTCAAACTGAAGTAGAGTTAAATGAAATAATTTATTTCTGCCAAAACGGAGAAGATGATGTAAACCCATCTTTAATTTGCTGTCTCTTAGCAGCAGTTTTTCTGTGGACAATTTCAGGGCTCAACCAGGAGTACCTAAATCTGATAGTTTTCCTGAAATATCTTTGTTAAAATTTTCATTCAGCCTAGAAAAACAAATGTTGCATGGACAGGGATTGTGTCTGTTCTCTTGTCTTGTGTGATGCTTTTTGCATTTTTCTGGGCAGTAGTGACACAAGAATTGTGTAAGGCCAAGCATTACCTAGATTCCATAAAATTAGAGAGTAGATAGTGGCACAGATGCTTCATCTTTTTTTGTGAAATCAATTCATATTCCAATATTGAGAGATTTTGATGCCAACTGTTTCAGAACTATTCTTGTTGGTGCTTGGGTCTCTCTTCTAATCCTAAATGAAAAGTAAATCAAGTGCCTTAACCACTTAACTTACGTGCTAAGTTAGTTGGTGGGGAATCAAATATCCTTTGGCAGTGCAGTAAGTACCATAAGGAAGGCTCTTTAGGATAACCTCTCAGAGTTCATTTTGGCTGTGTTCAAATACTGAGTTGTGGAGGTTTTCTGCTCCTCACTTCAATGTGAGGGTTCTCCTTCTCTCTGTCAACTCCTGGTTCACTTCAGAGCATGCTTGGTGTTACATCTTTAACTGGCAAGTGGAGTGATGGCAGGTGTGAATATAAGCATGTATGAGAAATGGAAATAGTATTTTTCTTGTGATGGGAACTGATTTGGGTTTCTGTTTGGTAGGTTCTTGGTTCTGTTAAAATAGCTCTTGGGTTAGAAATACTATCTTGATCATAATGTACACTTTCTTTCTGTTTTTTGGTGTGCAGCTTGTCGTACTGCTTGATTTAAAAACAAGTTTATTAACCTTAGAACAATGATTCTCTAAACCTTGTTGTCCTCTGTGTCCTTAATACAATGAAAATATAACCCACAATTAACAATTTGTTCTAATGATGTATTGTAATGTATTGGTTTTGATTGTTACAGAAGAAAATCTACCAAAGCAAGTGGATGACTTGGGAAGTCAGTTTACAGAGATCTTCATAAAACAGCAAGAAAATGTCACGCTCTTGCTGACCCTTGTGGAGGTGAGTAATGTGTGGCAGCTGGAATACTGCAGGCTGGTAGTGTTGCATGCTGAGGTTATCCTAAGGGGTGAGGCAATAGTTCAGCCTTTCTGGTGAAGCCTAGGTCAAATATCAAGTATTCTCAGCCTCTTTCCAGTGGGTGGGTTTGAGGTGGCAGTGAAGATGGCAGTCTGGATGAAGGGCATTAGTACTACTTCAATCAGGATAATGTGAAAGGGGCTTTAATACATAGTAAGAAGTACTGCTGCAGAAAGTGCAGCTCTTGGCACTCATGCTAAGTTAATTCACCTGATGGTTATTAAGTGCAAATGAGATGAGTTTTGAAGGAAGAAGAGATAGCTAAGAAAACTAGCTGTGACAGAAGGCAGGAAAGCAACTACTGGAGTACATGTTATTGATTATGAAAGAGAAGCAACTCTAGAATAGGTCAGTGTTTTGACTTCCTGTCCATAGTTTGTAATAGATGAGCAAGAAAATAGTTGTCCTGCAGGCTTAAAGACCCATTATCTTTTTGGTCTCCATTCTTAACTAAAATCTAGAGGAGCAAGTTGAATACTGAGGAGTTTGTTACTTAACGTACTCCTTTCCATCTCTGCAGGAATTTGATTTCCATGTTCGCTGGCCTGGAGTGAAACTACTTACATCCCTTTTAAAGCAGCAAGGACCTCAGGTGCAGCAGATCATTCTTGTGAGCCCTATGGGTAAGTGGTACAGCTTACTGCTTATGAACTTGAAATGGGAAGCTCAAAAAAAGAAAATGTTGCAGAAGGCTAGAGGACATGATAGCAAGGTGTTTTAAAGATTTCTAGTGGCGGGGGGGAGAGGGAAAGAAAACTTGCTTCTGTGCTGATTTTAATTACGTATTTGTTACAGGTGTTTCAAGACTCATGGATTTACTAGCAGACTCTAGGGAGGTTATCCGAAATGATGTAAGTACGGAGGGCAAGCTATTAACCTCTTCATAATTAGCAACTGGTGATCAAGTTGCTGTATGCTTGTGCAGAATTTGGATGAAGTGAATGCATGTGAAGAAAGCACCATGATTGCTAATTGGAAATATTTCAGCCTTCAATTGAGTTTGAAGCTGTTGTTGGGCAATGAAGAACTGCGGCAAGCTGTCACTGTGTATTTGATGCATGCTCTGATGGTTGTCTAGACTACTGTCATCTGATGGTTGTCAGCCTTCTGTCAGGTCCACTTCTCTTTTTCCTATTTACCAAGATAAACTCTGCTTTCTAGTAAAGCACTTCATATCTTTTATAATAAGATTTTTTTTATCTGTGTAATTATTTAGTGTCTTTGCTGTTGTACTGTGCTTTAAAGTATGCAGAGGCAAGCATATTCTGTGGTGTCCATGGTGGGTTATATTGCATGTGCCAAATGGCAGGGCACAGGGCTATGCCCTGTGATTCTGGCCAGCACTGCTTATGTAGCATCCTCCAGAAGGCTGTGCGTTTTGAAAATTAGTGTTCTTCTAGTAAAAGAAGGTTTAACTGCTCTTCCCCTGCCCCTCCAGGGAGTCTTGTTGTTACAGCAATTGACTAAAAGTAATGCAGCCATTCAGAAGATTGTTGCCTTTGAA
Source organism: Tinamus guttatus (assembly GCF_000705375.1). The sequence continues at coordinate 49,526 of NW_010587952.1, forward strand.
AATGCTTTTGAGAGACTCTTGGATATCATCACAGAAGAAGGAAACAGTGATGGAGGTACAGGAAAATATCTCAGTGCTGCTTTAATCATTGACAGTGTTAATTTCTCTAAGCATACATGCACGGGTCGGTGTGATCCTACCTGGCTCATGTCTTCAAACATAGATATTTTAATGGCAATGTCAGGTCTGCATGTGCCCTCCTTGTCACTTACCAAGCTGAGTGTCTGTGTTGTTCCTGCGGGATCCTCAGATGCTTGGAGTGGCTGGATGCAACAGCTCACTGTCCTCCATGGCTTCAGCTTCATTACTAACTTCATTTTTCTGGTGAGCTCCTTGTCAAATCATTTACCAGTTCCGGAAAAAGAACAGAAAAAGGATGAGCAGAAATTTTGCAGCACTCTTCAAGTGTGTGTGTGTTTATTTTCTTCTGACAGCTTGCTTGTCTCCCAGATGAATTATTCCAGATATCTTGCCATGGAATGATTCAGCAGATCTTAGTTTCCAAGCAGCTATTTTTAGTCGGGTAATAATTATAGAGGAGAAGAAAGGAGACTTGGTATGTCAGTTCCTAAGTGCCAAGAGTTCCTTACTTTCCACCCTCCTCCACATTCACTCCTCTTCTCCGTGGCCCAGCTGAGGGCTGGATTACCAGCTATAGCTCTGTGCAGCTGGGGGTTGGACAGGAATGTGACAGCAACAATTTTTTCTCCCACTCCCAAGTTAAGGTGCTGCCTGTGCCTAGCTTGTCCCAAGCATAAGAAATAAAAAAAAATACCATGAACTTGAAAATGAGTTGACATTTTAGCCAGTGGTTTAGGATGGTGAATGTGTAATCCCGTGTGAATTGCTGTACACGAATCCTGATGCTGTTGAAGAGGAACTGCATTTTAGTTCTTAAAATACAAAGCACTGTTAGTGTAACATGACTCTGAAGTTGATATTAACTCAAGCCACGAAGTTTTTGAAGCTTGTTTAGAAGTGCTTCCCATTCTTACCCAGCTTATGTACCATACAAATGATGTAGTCTTTGCAAATACTGTTTTTGTTAGATTTAGGAATGAACCTCAATTACAGCACTTCATTTCTAAGAAACCTACTGGATAAGCACAAATGTATTGCATTGCTGAAAATGAATTTTTTCATACATGTTCT
>NW_010587952.1:55278-73687 GCF_000705375.1 Tinamus guttatus
GACTTGGAGCTGTGTGTTGGTTTTTTAGAGAGTGTGTTTTGGGCTCAGTGGAGATGACTCAGCTGAAAGTGCTAGCCTGACCTCAGTGTAGTGTGCTGAGCCTCAGAGAGGGGTGCAGCTGCTCTTAAGGGGTAACTTCTGCTGTGGATGCTCAGTCACACACATCAATATAGCTTTGCGTTTCTAACAAAAAAGAAAATGACTGGATGCAAAATGGGCAGTTGCACAGCTCACTGGGTCACGGTGGGTGCAGGTTACCTTATGGTCCTGCTCCCTGAAAGGTTTCTGCAGCAGGTGAAGCTGTGCCATTTTTCAGTGTCGTGAGGGTGTCATTACCAGACTGCCTTGGATATAAGTTTTTGTATATAATCAGAGATTAGAAAATGTAGTGCTTGCAGGTTATGAATAAAATAAAGAAGGGGATAGGGATGATGCACAGCTCGGTCAAGACGGAAAGCTAAATGGGCTGTTTTTTAAGACAGGAAAAAGGAAGGTGAGAACAGAGCTCAGTGAAAATGAGGCAGCTTGGAGTGAGATCTCGGTCAGTGGGAACCGCTCGGGGCGCGTGGCTAGAAGCTGAGCAGCAAGGAAAATAGTCTGTCCGTTAATGCAGCGTCACGACAGGGTCACAGCAAAGCTGCAGGCTAACCTGCAGCAAAGACAGCAGCTGTAGCTGGTGGGGTGTGCAGCACTTGCTACTTACTGTGGAAACAGCAAGCAGGTGTTGGAAGGGCTGGTGGTCACAGCTGCTTTCTCTGCTCTTTGGACATTCCTCACTCCAGGTGTCTGGAAGTCACAGCGGGGTCATGAGGCAAATGCTCCCTTTTCCATTGGTGAAGCAGTAGAAATGCCGGATCCAGACAGAGTATCCCTGTGGCCATTCACCCCGCTGTGGTCTTCCTGCCCTGCTTGGAGAGTATCCCAGCTGTTCTGAGTACTCCTCTTGCCTTCCAGACTTGACTTGTTTTTTTCCCAGCTCCTCTACCCAGCTTACTAGGTGCATGTTTGAAGGTTTGTTCTCCATGCAGGGAGCTTCCTGCTTGACTGTTCTCTCCAAGCATTGGCCATCTGTGAGGATGTGCGTGCCCGCCTTAATGCTAGTATGGCCATAGTATCTGCAGCAGAGAGGGAGACAAAATTGCAGAAAAGGGTCAGTTTTGCAGTTACTGAGGAATTAGCTACTGCCATAGCAATTTATGCAATTTGCTTAGTGTTTGGACCTCTGAATTACTTTATTACAGCAATTGTTTCTTTAGATTGTCAGTACTTTAGATATCTTCAGTTCTTCAAAATACGACAGTTTTTATTAGGTGTGCTTAAAACTGCAAGTGTTTATTTTGTACTAGAAGCCATCTAAAGGCTTTCTGCATAAAACTGGTGCGTGTGTTCTGTGTATGAGCAAGAACCTAAAATCAATATTCAGGTGAGAACTAGTTTTCCCTGATTAATAAAAATTACTGCAAGTAGGCTGTCTTACATTGTTCCTTTGTGGCTTAGGGTGTATATTCCTTTGCCTAAAGAAACAGCTACTTCAGTGCTACATTTCATGACTTCTAGTATTTGAGCAACACAAAAAGTTGTAGGCAGCAGCAAATGGAGGAGATTTTTAGTAACTCCTTTTATAGGAAAAGGAAATCCTTTATAGGAAATCCTAGCCAGGCTTAGTTTGTTTATTTGCCCCTTCTTTGCAGGCATTGTGTATGTATCTTCCCTCATGTTACCCTACTATTAATTACAAATGCAGAACTAATTTGTTATGGTTTTAAATTGGTGCTAATTTGCATTGAGTCGTATTTGTGTGGTTTGTTGACTTGCTCGGAAAAGAGTTAAGTATATGAATGACTTCATGTTTTTCATCAAAGCACTAAAGTTGAGTTCATTTTAACTAACAAATGGGTATTACGGCAAAGAGCTATTTTTTTAAGTTAAGTTAAAAATGGGTGAGTTCTGTATCACTGCAGTTTTTCTGATGCTTTAGCCCTCTGTTATGGAAACATAATGGTTTTTAATAAGTTTTTATTCTTTTCAGGGCAGCAAAGTACAGACGAGGGTTGGACTATTGATGTTGCTTTGTACCTGGTTAAGCAACTGCTCAATTGCTGTCACACACTTCCTTCACAACCCAGCCAATATTCCTTTTGTATCCTTAACCTGCTTGCAGAGTAGAACCACTTGCCTAGAAATTCCTTGGGTTCCTTGGATTGTTCATGTTAAATTGAAATGCTTGTGCAGATCAGTTTGCAGGCGCTGCATGACATAAAAGGGAATGCATGGGGTGGGAGATCCATCCAGCTTCCGTTGGCCGGGCCTTGAGACGGTGAGCGCTGGCCCATCTCTACGAGATGTCTTCAAGCACAGTGGGAACTTGTCCTTGGTCGTGGGGATTCCCCTGCTGAAGGGTTCACTGCAGCAGGCCCTTGATACCCTAGTGTGACTTAGGCTTGTCATCGCCCAGGTGTGCAAGCCTGTTTCCTGGCTTTATTGGAGTTTATTTTTATGCTTACTCTTTATAAGTTATATCTAATGTCCACCGTGCAAAAATGTCATTTTACTTAAATATCACTGTAGGATAAAACAGAGGTGGCTGTTGTTGCTCCAAAACAAACAACATTTTCTTGAATGTTAAGGTGACCATTTCTAAAGAAAAACTCCTGTGGGACCACTGATTACCCAAGTCCTTTAAAAAAGGAGCTAGCCTAGTGAAGTTTACATCAGGTAGTTTCCTTATAAATCCAGCTCGTTTTTGTCTGCAAATGCTTTTTTAACAAAGGACTTAGACTGTAGTAGCATTTTAGTAATGAATATGTATGTTATATGCATTGTGCTTATGAAATATCTCGAATATCCTTAACGAGAGGTCCAGCTCACAGGACAGATAGCGGAAAACCTCGGAGAAGAGGAACAACTGGTCCAGGGCCTGTGTGCACTTTTGCTGGGCATTTCCATCTACTACAATGACAATTCACTTGAAAATTATAGGAAGTAAGTATGATACAGGAAAAAGATGACTATAGGGATGAAAGGTAGCTAGATGGTGGTTTAATGGGCTTTCACTGCTGTAGCGTGGTCTGAAGAGTGTTGGGATTAACTGTTTTCTATGCTTGTTTCTTGGGGTACCAAGCATGTTGGTTAGGAATGCAAAATAACTGCCCCACCTTTAGCTAGGCAAAGTAGATGGTGGTTCTGCGTAGGTCACTAACCTGTTTTTGCTCTGAGAGCAGATCACAGCGGCGCACTGCAAAAGCTTGGATTTCAGATATTAAACATCTAACGCAGATAAGAGTTGAGGAAGATGATAATTTGTAACTGAAAGAAATCTTGAGGGCAGAATCAGTTCATTTCTTCCTGGCTGTTGTGCTGTGATTAACTGTCTGTCTGCTTTTCAGAGAGAAGCTGAAACAGCTAATTGAGAAGCGGATTGGCAGGGAAAACTTCATCGAGAAGCTTGGCTTCATTAGCAAACACGAGCTCTACTCCAGAGCTGCTCAGAAACCACAGCCCAGCTTTTCTAGCCCAGACCACATGATGTTTGATCACGAATTTACTAAGCTTGTAAAGGAATTGGAAGGTGATGTGTATTATGCTACTATCAATAGTTTCTGTGATGAACTGATGATGCACCTAGTAAATGTGCTGAATTCTATTAGAAGTAGTAAAATCATATTAAAATGCAGTATCTGAAAACCATATTACAGTAACTGCTATAGCCAATAATATCCATACTTGTAATTTAACTATTCTGCTAAAATACAAGTCCATGGTCACAGTTGGTAATAATCAGATAATGTTAAACTGTGAAGTGAAATGTTTCTTAATATTTGCTGTGAGTCATCCCACTGGGGGTAAGAAGTCTATTTACTTGTGTTCCTGTAGTGAGTTAAAGGTTACGCCTTTAGAAAGCACACAAAGATGGCTGGAGAAGCTTGGTTCATGAAAGTGCACAAAGAACCTACCTCTTTGCTGTTTCTAGCTGATTCCTTAAGAAAAATGTGCAATACTCCCATTTTCTTGGTGAGACGGAGAGAAACTTTCTCCCTCTTTAAAAAGGGAAAAAAAATAAAGTTACCTCAATCCTTCATGAAAAAGACAGGATATGTGAGCATCCTTAACATTTACTGTATTTCTGTCATTTACTGATTTTCTGTATAATATGATTGTTCAACATCAGTCTAGAGAAGAAAAAAAAAAAAAGCAACCATAAAGATGATTTTTCCAAGTCAGGTTTCATCTGCCTTTCACCCTTGTCCTAAAACTTCTCCTTGTCTGCACAACCACTTGGGAAAGCAGCACTAGTGTAGCCTTACTGCAAGTAAGACTCATCTTTGCTGATAGAAAGGCTTCAAACATCCATTTGCTCTTTTGAAACTGTTGAAAGAATTAAGTGTGTGAACCTTGGCAAAGGACTATGCAAAAATACCTTCTCCTTTTTTCTTAGACCTGTTTGTGACCACTGCCTTTTTGAAGTGCAGGTTGTTTCTTGTACTATGACCTTAGTTAAACTCTGTTTTTGACAGGTGTCATAAGCAAAGCTATTTATAAGTCCAGTGAAGAAGATAAAAAGGAGGAGGAGGTGAAGAAGACATTGGAACAGCATGACAATATTGTGACTCACTACAAAAAAGTCATTAGAGAGCAGGTAAGAGGGAGTTGCACTGTATATATCCCTTTAGAAGTTGCCCAAATGACTTCGGGAGACACCAAAGTGCTGATTCGTACCAGATTTTCTGAAATGAGTAACAGGGAATCTAGAAATTCAGAAGGTGACAAATTAAATGTAGCTGCAGGAGGAGGTGACACTGACAGCATCATTAACCAGTGATATGATTTGGTGGAATATGGTTTCCTCTGTTTATATTTTGCTTGCAGTATTGTACACAAATGTGTTATGTAATATTGTAACATTTCCTCTTTTTTCTTTTACAGGACCAAGAACTTGAAGAATTAAAACAACAAGTTAACACTTTAAAATCTCAAAATGAACAGCTTCAAGCTACAGTTACACAACAAGTATCGCAGATCCAACAGCATAAGGACCAGTATAATCTCCTTAAAGTACAGTTAGGTATGCTATGCTTCAGAAAGAATAAAAAATCTTTTCACTCATGCTCAAGATGTTATCTAATTTATGGGAGCTACAGAACAGCTTCAGCCAACAACGTTCTGCTACAGGCATGATGCAATATGCTGTTCTGCATCTGAACACTTGCATAGAGATAAATGGGTGGGTTTTTTTGGTCGCTTGGGTTTTTTAGCTGCATTTAAGCAATGCAAACAGTAAGATTTTTTTCATCAGATTTTGCTAAAAACAGTTTGTTGAAATGCCTTGGAAGTACAAAATAGTATGCAGTGAGAACCAAGAGGATAAACTGGACAAGTGAATATGTTATTCCTTCTTGATTTTTGCGCTTGAGTATTTGGCCTTCTGAAGTAATGAGCTCAGTTTTGAGAGGCCTTAGACATTTGAGTACTTGGTTAATGCAAGGGCCAGTGTGCTCTGCAGGCCTGGGCAGTGATGAAACAAGTGCCTAAAGATGGCTGTAGATGAGAGAGTTCATGTAAATGCACATACTGAAGTACTGGGGCTTCTAATGACTTTTGATCTGATCCCCCTGTCACTTGCTTTGTTGTCCACAATAAAAGGGAGGCCTTGACTGCTACCTTGGCTGCTGTTCTGCAGGTATCCCTGGTTAGGGATAAGAATTGAAGCTGCTTTTGGAGCTGTTGGTTATGAGGGAACGGCTGGTAGAGGCTTTCTACAACTTTGCCTCTTCAATTAGTCCAAAATTGTCAGGCTTAGGACATAACAGAAGCCTGTTAAAGCTTGGAACACAAACAAATGGGCTAAGTTGCACACTTGTGCTTTCATTCACAAAACCAAACTTGAGTTGTGGAAGAATTCTGGTCCAGCAGATATGCAGAGTAAGACATAGTAGTATTAGCAAAGAGAGAGCAAACTGAATGCTTAGATCCAAGCAGTATCTGCAAGTTATTTCAAGGGGAACCTTGATAAGCTCAATGTGCCATAGGCCTATGTAGAAGTAATTCTGCATTTGGGATCTGTTACTAAAGGTATGCAAAGACAATTGTGTTTCCTCTCTGGAATGATTGCTTGTGAACTTACTAACGGAGCACGTTGATGTGGCTGCAAATATGTATTTTAAGCAATGGCAAATTAGAGCTGCTTGATAAGCTTTTTCTAGCCAATTTTTCAATGTTGCAGTTTCCTCCTGTAATTGGAATATCTTGTTTTGCCCCGTGCAAGAGGCGAAGCAAAGAATCCTTTCCTTTGTATGTTTTGAAGCTAACCTTAAAATCAGGTCAGCATTGTAACCTTTGTAATAAACTTTGTCCCACAGGAAAGGACAATCAGCATCATAATTCTCATGGTGAAACGTTTCAGATGAATGGCATCCAGCTGGAAGAAGTGAGCAAACTGAAAGAGGAATTAGAAGAATGGAAGAATAAGCATGAACTACTGCAAGGACAGCTGAGGGAGAAAGATTCTGTGATTGAAAAGTTGGTAAGAGTTAACTCTAATTGCTGCTGTTTGCCTTGGTCTAAGCTCTTTGATATGGTGATAGTCATGGGAAATGCTTGGAGATGCCTCTAGCAGAGCCTTTTCTGCTTGGCAGAATGCTCACAAGTAATTTTGCAACTGATCTACTGAACTGTGGGACCTGTGGTATTGACGTGGGGAGAAAAACACTGTTTCTTGGGAGCGTAGTCAGGGTAATACCTGAGACCCCCTTGGGGTGGCCTGCGTTGGGTGGCCTGCTGGCCAAAATGCAGGGTGCTGCAGGCTCCTTCCTTGACGGAGACCAATTCTCTGGGGTATGAATTGGTGAAAAACTGCTCTGTGTCCACCTGGCAAGCCACCCAGCTGCTCTCTTCTCAGGGAGTTATGTGTGTTTCTTGTCCCTTTTGCACTTTCTTAGCTAGAAATTATCCATGCAAGCCCACAGCTTGTTTATAACAGTAATTGTTCTGAAAACAAGACCATTTAGTGCATTTAGTTTTACGATCAGCTTCCCTATTGCTATTATTCCCTATTGATTCCGTTACTCCTATTGATATTATTGTTCGTATTGTTTCCTGTTGCTATTACAGAAGGCTTCACAGCTGGAGATGGGAACAACAGAACAATCTTCACAGACCAGCAAATCTGGTGCTTCAGAACTCAATAATGAACTTCAAAAGGTGAACTTGAACTACTTAATCTTGGTACTGTCACCCACGGGGCCAAGCTATGATAAACAGTGATAGCTCAGGATGGAAAGGGACTTGTGTCATGTTTCAGGGAGGAGGATGGATCCCTGAGTATGTTGCTATTTTAACTTTATAACCTTGGTTTATGATGATGGTGTTGGACACAATCTTGATGCAAGGATTATGTTGTTTATGCCAAGCAGAATTAGGCCAGCAGAAAAAGCAAACTCCTTATGTAAATGTTGATAAGAAATCTTCTAAGTATTAGATATGCAACACAGCAAACAGGGTCAATTAGTCAAGATGACTTTTGCTCCCAAAATGCTGAGCAGTGTTTCTCTGATTTGAAAGTTTATTCCTTAATTATTCCTGGGTTGATAATACGTTAATAGGTTTCTGTGCCATAGAGATACACTGTGTATTCACAGGAGTGCTAGTGTTGTAGCACAACCTATTTTTATTTGCCTTTTTATATATTTTTCTTCTATATTTTACAGTATTGATACTATTTATAATTATTATTGAGCCTCATACAGTTATCTTGAGCATCCTGAGGAGTCTTGTTCTCTAGAGAAGTGGCTGCCATGCTCTCGAGAGATGTTCATGAGTTTCCTGTCATATCCCTCATGTGGAGCAGTATAGAGTGCAGATGTTAGCATTTAAATTAAGAAAAACTTAATGTGAAAACATCTATCTTGCTACTTTATCCAAATAACTTGATGACCCTTTGTTTATTTACCAAAGGAATTAGAAACTCTGAGGAGTCAGATACAGCTGCAGTCTACAGAGATCTCTAAACTTCAGTCTGAGAATCAGAAGCTACAGCTAATGGTACGTGCAAGACTTAATCACTTCGCTTCGGGGACTGAAACTTAAGCTGTCTTTCCATCTTGTGCTGCCTGTGGCCACTTTTGCTAAAGCAAACTGTATTTAATAATACACATCAGTAAATGATTCCAGCAGTGTTTTAAATGACACAACTGAATTCCTAGACATGCCTTTCATGAAAACATAGTGAATGTAGTAATTGAGATACCAGTTTGAAAGCTTACATACAAATGTATATTAAAGAAGGTAGATGAATCTGTCCTGATACTGAAGTACTTGAGAGTTTTTAGTTGTGTGTTGAAAAGAATTGTGGATAAAGCATGATAGACTAGCTAACTAAATCTGATAATGTTCTCAAAGCTAGTTCATTTTAAAACTCTGTGCTGAGCTGGAGAATTGCATGAATATGCCAGGGTCATGTTTCTGACATGGTCCAAGCTGCAGGAGCACAGGCCACATAAGTGAAAGGAGAGCACAGCACGACGCCGAGTGCTTACGCAAAATGAGGATCCTCCTGCGTGGCAGTAGTCAAGACAGATGGTAGCCTGTGGTAGCTGCCCTCACTGGAACTCCTGCTTCCAGCAGGTTTGCTCAGACTTGCACACTGAAGTCTAACTTGAATATTGCAAAACATGAATAAGAAAAATAGGAAAGGTGTAATGTAAATATCTGCTGAGCAAGGAGGGTTTCTGGCATAAAGTTTCAGCTGCTCTCCTATAAGATCCTGCATCACACGTGCTGGCCATGTGTGCTGGTGAGGCACATTCAAGTGCCCCCTGCTGCCTCCAGCTGTCAGCCTGCTTCCTTGCCATCCTGCACACTGCTCGCTGTTCCTACAGCTTTGGCCTGGAGATGCTGCAGCTGGGGAAGCATTTGTCCAGCACTCATGCAATGCTGATAATTTTAGTTTAGTGAAAAGACAGCTGCCACATTTTGGAAAGGTTAACTTTGGGTAGGACTGACTGAAAACAAACTTGCCATTTTTAGTTATGTAGCATGCAAAGATTCAAGTTTCTGCTTAATAAAAGTCTTTAGCACTTTTTAAGCAGTACCTGAGTGAAACTTAGTGGTCTGTTAGGCAAGGAATCTGCCTACAATAAACTACCAGATCCTTTCCGTGGTATGAAGGTCACATTTTGTGTTCTCCCCTTTGTGTATGTGTATATGCACATTCCTGTGTGAGACACCCCAGGAAGGAAAGGCCTGTCTTCTTTGCCTTACAGTACAGGATTTTTGCAGCACCTTAGATGAGCTGTAATACGAAAATATGCTTTTAACATCTACAACTTCTTGTATAATGTCTTGACTTGCTGCCTTTGCGTATGAGGCATTTGGCATACCTGATAATATATTTCTGTTCCACAGAATGCAGCTGCAGATCCTGTATTAGGAGATTGCGGGGCCACAGCAGCCAAGAATCCCGAAGCGGAAGGACGACTTTTGCAAGAAGTGAAAGAACTGAAGGTTGGTAATGGACAAACACCAAGCCGCAAGTCCTCCTGATAACCAGTCTTCAGTTTGGACTTGCACAGTAGAAAAGGCTTTGGGTGGAAGAGGAGCTCTGTGCTCTTAGTGCCTCATATGCTTTAGGTTACATAAGGGAACCTGCATCTCCCTCTTCCAGCTTCTGTGAGGCCCTAGGCCTGTTAGGAACCTTAGGTCAGCTGGGAGCTGTTCAGCCAAATTTGAAAATGAGGTAGAGTCCTCAAAAGACAGCTGGGTTTCAGTGCTGTTCATTAAGACAAGGTGGATGGATGGATAGTGCCTGAACTAGATGTTACTCTGAAGAAACTTTAGAGTGGACTCGATTGAAAAGGGTTCAGTTCAGCCTGGCACTAGTCAGTCATGATATGCACATGTGAAGATGAGAACTAGCCACAGTGTTTGGCACATTCCTCTGAGCTAGTTATGGAAGGTTAGAATAGTGGAGTTCAGGTAGGGAGGGTCAGAAATGAGGCTACAGAGCACTAACGGAGTGGAGTTGTTACAGTTAATCTATGGAGCATGTTCATATGAAATGAGGTTTCAGCTGTTCCTTTGTTCATGGTGTAACTTGCTGTGGGTTTTTCCTGTTGGCAGAATGAAGTCAAAGCTCTCTCTGAAGAAAAGGCATCACTAAAACAACACTTGGATTCTTCTAACAGTACAGTTGCCATTTTGCAAGATCAGAAAAGCAAACTTCAGCAAGAAGTTGCAGAATCAAAAAAAGAACAGGATGATCTCCTGGTGCTTTTGGCTGACCAGGATCAGAAACTATCTGCATTAAAAAACAAATTGAAGGAGCTGGGTGAACCGGTAAGTGAAATGAGGGAGGGAGTAAGTTCTCAGGTTGGGGGCAGTCTGGCTATAGCAATATGATATCCACCACGTTAGAGGCATCTTGATGTGAACAAGGGGCTGCCGAAGCTGCCAGAGTTGCTTTCTCACCTCAGAGTGGCAGCCAGCAAAAGAGACCATGAGTGCCTCTTGGAAAAGATGTTCACCTCAGGAATGCTCTGATGTATCTGCCTACCTGGTGTGAGAAAGTGACTTGTCGTGTATATGCCTGGGTGATATGTGACTTCCTATCACAGGCCATCATGTCTGTCAGTCAAATCCTTTATCTTTTGAAAGAAGGTTTACGTTTTGGTAGTGAGCAGTTATTTGGTTTAGCTACACCTGTATGAATAAAGTTATAGAGAGGCTGGTGAGAGGAATTAATGTTATTTGTAGCAAGGGTAGACCCTACAGTGTAGCAAGAGTATTTCAGAGCTCATAGACCTCTAAGTGACTTTCAGGAGATGTACTGGCAGGACATGAATCGGCTTCCCTCGTGGTAGGGCAGTGCACGGGACTGGACGTGTCTTCATCCTCAGCCACTCTACTGAAGTCTGCTGGTGCCTGCAGCTGGGTGGGAAGCTGAAGAATAAAGTTACTCGCTCAAATGTTCAGGACAGAACTGATGACTGAACAGAGGCGGCTGTGCCCTTAGCTGGGTGACATTGTAAGATGACAGTTGCCTTTATCCAAAGAATTAATTGGTAGAGCGCGGCATGTTTCAGTTAGCTTCAGGTTTACTTTCGTTGCTTAAGCATTTGTCCTGTTTTGAAAAGTTTGGATTGGAATAAGGGATGTTATTTCTTACAATAGATCTTTACTAATTGCAGGTTGAAGATGAAGATGATATTGAATCTGGAGATCAGGCGGATGAGGATGAGGATGGTGAAGAAGAGGAACAAGACTAGTGTGTTCTTGTGTGTTACCATGAAAACTAGATTGCCTTGTGTTATGGAACAAACTAAAACTACTATGGGTATACAAAGCAAAATACTTGCTTAAAAAGCAGAGGGGAGAATGGTAACTGTGGGCCTAGTTATAAGTTACTGAAGTGTTTGGAAACCCTTCATACTAGAAAAGCCAACAAAAATCACTCTAAGTTCTACATGAGCATCCTAAATTGTACTTGTTTATAAGTTGCTTTAGACACAGTTTAAAGCATGGGTATGACAATGCTTCTGCCTCAGTTCATTGTCATTGACAGGAGTTCTGTGCATTTGTCTAGCGTTTTAATTTTTCAGGGCTCTTAACCTGATTAAATACACAAGTATTTGGTTTAACACCTGTCAAATGGAATCACTGCCTCTGCCTCGAGCAGGGGCCTTCAGTGTAGCTGGTGGCTTCGGCACAGGAGCAGGGCTGGGGGCTGCCCCTGGCCCGCGGAGCCCTCCCTCAACGCGCGTGAACCTGCCCGGCACGGAGGGCCTTGGCGCTGGACACGACCACGCCGGCACCTCCCAGGGAGACTGTAACACCCGGCTAATCCCGGGGAAGAGGTTCCACCGACACCTGCACCAGAAGGGTAGCGTTTCTAAGGAGACTATCTTTGGAGAAAGAAACAAAAAGGACAAAAATGCCCATTCTAAGGATATAATGTGCTACCCACTCAGCATACAAAAATTTAATTCTGTTGACTACTTCAGTAAGGAGATGAAAACTACTATGATTTATATAACTTATTGGCTCTTGATGAGTAAATAAAAGATGAAATTTTAAGAGAATTTAATTCATTAATGAATATTATAAACGGCTCAGTTTTGGTTTTTGGTACTAAAAGTAGGTATATGTTCACTTTGTACAGAAACACAGAATCATTAGGGTTGGAAGGGTCCTCTAGAGATCATCTAGTCCAACCCCCCTGCTCCAGCAGGGTCACCTAGAGCACGTGGCACAGGGTGGCATCCAGGCTGGTTTGGAAGATGTCCAGAGAAGGAGACTCCACAGCCTTTGGGCAGCCTGTTCCAGGGTTCTGTCACCCTAACAGTAAAGAAGTTCTTCCTTGCATGGAGGTGGAACTTTACTCTGTGTTTCAACTTACACCTATTACCCCTTGTCCTGTCACTGGCCACCATGGAGAAGAGCCTGGGCCCCATCCTCTCTACAGTCACCCTTCAGGTACGTGGCTGTGTTGATCAGATCTCCTCTCAGCCTTCTTTTCTCCAGACTAAACAGGCCCAGCTCACTTTCAGGTATGTGGCCGTGTTGATCAGATCTCCTCTCAGCCTTCTTTTCTCCAGACTAAACAGGCCCAGCTCACTTAGTCTTTCCTCATATGACAAATGCTCCAGTCCCTTATGACCATTGTAGCTCTATGCTGGACCCTCTCTAGAAGCTCCATGTCCCTCTTGTACTGGGGAGCCTGGAACTGCACCCAGTCTTCCAGCTGTAGCCTCACCAGAGCTGAGCAGAGGGGCAGAATTCCTTCCCTCGACCTGCTGGCAATGCTCCTCCTGATGCAGCCAGGATCCCATTGGCCTTCTTGGCCATGGGGGCACACTGCTGACTCATGGTTAACCTGTTGTCAACCAGGGCTCCCAAATCCCTCCCCATGAAGCTTCTTTCCAGCAGGTCAAGTCCTAATCTGTCCTGGTGCCTGGGGTTATTCCTCCCCAGGTGTAGGACCCTGCACTTCTCACTTAACTGAGAGCTAGTAAGATGCCTCTGCATCTGCTATATTTTGATTCCCACTCCTTGATTCTGTTATATATTACAAAAAAAAAAAAAAAAAGGAACAGGAGCTTGAACTGCAAAGAGGAAGAAAAAGCTGAAGGCTACCACAGCTTTTGCTGCTTGTTCTGTCATGTGAACCATTTCTAAAGGAATGGGCAGTTTTCCTGTTTGCAAAAACTCTTAAGAGAAAACTCATTCAAGCAGTTATCCTAGTACTGAAGTATAACCCAAGTTTCTTTTCTAGGTCTGGCCATACTCTCCTTTTTGGTGTGACAGACACAAAAGCTGAGACTGTTCAGGACAGTTATTGAACTTAACTAGCTGGAAAGCTAAGGTGCTTGTTCTGGTCCCCCAGGACATGCAGCCCTTGCCCTGTAAGGAGCACACATGGATGAGCTGTGAGCAGGGGAAGCCCTGGAGAGGAGGAAGCTGCTGCAGCTGCCTTAAAAGGGGCAGTTCTTCCTGGCAAAACCTGAGGCCCCTGAAGTTTTGCAAAACTCCACAAATTTCCCCCTGTCCTTTCTTCCCTTGCAGCTGGGATATGCAGTTAAATGGTGATAATCCCAGCTGGGACCTGAGGTTGTTGTGGCAGTTTGTGTCTCATATAAATAGCACTGATGAGAACAGGATTTCTATTCCAGCTTGTAAGCGAAGTTGGGAGTTCCTGGAGGTTATATGCCTTAGGCTCATCACTGTACCCACTCTAACCGGAGCCCAAAGTTAGGGACATGACTGAGCACGGATGGCACTTGAAGAGAAATGGAAAGAAAGGGTATGCTGAATTTTTAAAGAGACAATACGTAGAATGAATAACTATAATCACTATTATCAGCAGAAGAAATGGGAGCTCCATGCTGATGAATTAAGAAAACAACTTGAAACACGAGGTTTGTTTTCTCTTTGTTTAGCTTGGCTTTTAAACCCTAGCGGGTGACAGCTTCAGTACCTGGGTCTCCCATGAGTGTCAGCACTGCAGTTTCCTGTAGTACGCTCTGCCCCCAGGGAGCTGGTGACAGCTTGTCCTGCCCTGCGCAGAGACAGACCTCTGATGAATTAAGAAAACTTGAAAAACAAGGTTTGTTTTCTCTTTGCTTAGCTTGGCTTTTAAACCCTAGCAGGTGACAGCTTCAGTACCTGGGGTCTCCCATGAGTGTCAGCACTGCAGTTTCCTGTAGTACGCTCTGCCCCCAGGGAGCTGGTGACAGCTTGTCCTGCCCTGCGCAGAGACAGACCTGTTCTTTGTGCCTGCTTCCATATTTTCCTACATTGCCAACTATTCCACAGACTCTTCCTTGGGAGATGGTTACTGCTGGCTCCTTCCATAAAGGGTAAAGATACCTATGGTGAAGAAGCAGTGTCAAGAAGCCTCCTAACTTTGTCAGGAAAGCTGATGGGGCCTGCAGAGCCAGACCTACCCTTGCGGGAGCCGCAACATAACCACCTCCTGCTTCCCTGAGGCTTGCCCTCGGGCCCTGCAGGCTTTTTTGTCCGTCTTACATGCATTTTATATTGTCTTCTGGGTGCCTTTCTGCAACATCTATACAGATGCCATGGGTAGAAATAACCAGATATTTACATAAGCTATCTTTAATCTGCAAGGATGCTCTAGAAGGCAAGTGTACCCCTGTAGAGTGGAGGGAAGGGCAGTGAGGAAGAGAAGACAGGAAGCAGACCTTGTCTATACAGTGATGAGGATGAATCACCTGAGAAGAACAATTATAAGCAGATTCAGGATGAGAAAGGACCAAGCATGCGTGTGATCATCTGGCCCAACGTTCACCAAAGACTCACTTGGACATCAGTGCTGCTCTCAAACATGGCAGGTTTTTCTTGCCATTCTCTCCAGTGCTGTACTTGGGAGGCTTGCACTTTTGAAACTTGCACTTTTGGATGCAACGTCAGAATGTTGGAAATGGCAAAAGTGAAGGAAGAGATAACTAGGCAAGGTAGCAAGTTCAGAAGATAGAGAAATTGGTTACAAACAGGTTTTAAGTAGACTTGTCCAAAGCTCTCTTCTGAATTAGAAAACCTGTTTTTTGTTGATGGTTTTATTGTACCATCCTAGCAGTTCATCTTCCTGCTAGTAGCAGATGTGCCTAGATTATAACTGTGTGATTGTTAAATGGGTGGCTTTTGCCTGGAAAGTGTTCACTTGACCGTGCGCTCTTGACTTGGTCATGAAAATTGGATTTATTTTTGTTTCTTTTGAATCTTTTCTTGTCCCGTTGTGACTGGGACATTGTGAATATAAAGTATTTTCCACTCACCTGATTTTGGATCATTTTCACCTAGTCCCTTTTTAAAGAAAGTGATTGATATTGAGATGGTAAATACATTATAGATATTTAGCTTGTTGCACGTACTGAGATCAGTTCAGATAAACGGGCCAAGAGGCCCTGACCTGCAAAGAGTGCAGGAATGAAGAACAAAACGCAAGTAATGCTGATTACTGCCTTCAGTGTTTTTCTGCACCTCCTTCTCACATAAGCCCCCACGGAACACATCCCTCTCTCCTGCTCTCTCCATTGCTGCTGCCTGTGTTTCCAGCTAGAAAGGTCACTCTTGTTTCAGCTCTCTGGTGTATTTATTGCCTAGTGACAAGTGGCTTCCTCACTTCAGTAAAATATCAAGTTCATCATGTGTGCTGTGGTACCACTGCAATTGGATCAGAATCAAACTGCCCCCTTTTATAAGGGGAGTTGCAATCTATTTGTTAACTCAAGACTGCTTCCCCATTCAAACCATTGGCTGTTGTGTCTGCCTAAAAATTGTGTTTTTCAGAGTACATGGATTACCTTCCAAAATGTGAGCACACACTACAGCTTCAGACTGCAGTCCTGCCTGTGTCACACAGCTTCTACCTGATGGCAGTCTTCTGCAAACTGAAATATGACCAAATCCCATTCATTTTGGCAAAGTCCTTCCTAGGAATTAAAATCTCAACAAAGTGTTCATTAGCACATGGAGGCTAGCTAAAGTAATTGTGTTTTGTCAACACTGCACTAGGAATTTGCCCTTTCTCAAAACTGGGGGAATAAGGGAAATTTTGAAGGAGGGAGATTGGAGTCTGTTGAGGGGCAAAAGGAGCTACCAGCCTGTGGGGTGCACAGGTGAAGGGGGTGGCGGGTCTCCATGAGCCGCGGCTGCTCGCTCAAGCCTGGTGCAGGTAGTAACTGCAAACATTAAAGCTGCCTTGATGCACCTCAGTTTTGGATCGGCGGCCTCTCATTTCCCCTTCTCTCAGCAGTTCTGTACCTCCCTCCCTCACGGAGCCGTCTCACGGGTGGCTCAGGCCTGGCCTGGTGCCTGCACGCCCGAGTGGGAGGCCGTGCAAAGGCAGCTGCCCTCAAGGGAGTCAAACCCTGCGGCTGCTGAGTTGTGCACATGTGGGCCACTGCGACCTGCTCCTTTTGGCACAGCTGCAGGTGCAGCACCAGAATACCAACTTCTCCTCCTAAAACTCAGCCAGCCCACAACATACTAGTTTCCTCTATCCCACTCTCCCTTCTGCCAGAAGGGTCATTACAGTCATTTCCAGGAGAACTGCAGTATCTGCTCCCTAGATACATTGCATTACAGGGGTAGAAGTGCTTACATAAGCTGCTGATCCAACCAGAATCAGCAAAATGCCCGTGCACGTAACCATCTTGCCGAACACCCTGAAACTGCACCAGCTTTTGGGAGAGGCTGGTCACTGCTCAGAGTGACATTTAAGTCCTTCCTGTTTTCCTGCTGGGAACTCAGCTGGCACCATGCAATCTGAACTGCCTGCTCCAGCTCACAGGAGCTGGTGGCACCAGGCACAGGCCAGAAGAGCTGCCCACCATGAAGATAGTTTGAAGGGGGCAAGAGGTAGATGAGACTGCAGTGACTGGAAATTGTTTTCCAGGGCATCTCCTGCCTTTCTTGATTTTTGGCACCTCACAGTGGGCAGATGTGGGAAAACACTGTCACCAGAGGGGTAGTTGAAACACTTCACAGACTGCTCTGTGCTAAGTTTCTAGCCACATTATCAAGGCACTCGGTTTGCTGTGCAAGCAAGCAGAGAACATGCCATTTACTTGCAGGAACATTTCAGAAAAGCGAAAATGATCTATAAGAAATTGGTCTGTGATGACCTTCTACCACTTATATCAATGTCATAACATTATGACACTGTTCTTGATAAAGGACATCTTAGTGGGAGAAGACAGTGACCCAACAGACTCAGAGCCTGCGGCTAAAGGTGAAGGTCAGGCCAAGGCTGAAAATACCCCTGCTGCAGCATTGGGCCTCAACGCTGCAAATGTCACAGCTGGGGTGAGAGGGGACCATCAGTGGTCAGTAACAGTTGCTCGCAGGCAGCACGTGTTTAGCTAGAAGCAGTGCAATAAATCACAGGGCTGACAGCTTGCTTGACTGGAAGAGATACTAATGCCTGTGAAGAAGAGCTGCTGCTCTGCAGTCTGGCACATACACAGGCGGGAATCTCCCTGGGAAAGCAAGTGCTCTGGGGTTAGTGTAACACAGGGGCCTCCCACAGAGCCCTAGGAGATCAAGCGACAGACAAGTCCTACCTCACGGCACTCAGAGAAAAGGAGCAACCCCAAACATGGCTGGGACCTGAAGCACAGGGCAGCCACGTGAGAGACACAGCCATCCCAGTCAGATCAGTATCTCCTTTCTGACCCGGGGTCTCCGGGCTACGTGACAGACTGGGCGAGAAAGTCACTTTCCACCTCACCTCAGGGCTGGCAGGGCAAGAGCTGTGGGAAGCAGATTCCCTCCTGAGGAAGCCTGGAAATGGTGCACATGGGTCGTAACATCAAGTCCATGCTGTGAAAATGAACCATATTCTGTTCTGCTGCTGCATTTTCACGTAGGCAATGGAGAAAAAAAAAAGAAAGGAAAAAGCATTGTGTCAGGTTTGATCTATGCAAAAATACATTACATCTGCTCTTGAAGAGAAAATAATGGGGGAATCCATCACATTAAATTTTAGATACCTACATCTCTGGCAGTGCTGTCAGAAATAGCTGTCCGAGGTGCCCTTCACACTGGGCACAGAGGAGCTGGCGCTTTCACAGCCCAGATTTCCTCAGCCTGTGCTAGTTCTCCACTGCAGAGCCCCTGAACGGCAAGCCAAGGCCCAGTGAGCCTGGCGCAGGCTGCAGCCCTCCCAGCAGCCTGTGTGTGGCTGTGTGGGAGAGCCTGGGAGATAACAGGAAAGCTGCAGCGGTCAATGACCAAATGCGTAGCAAGGCTGATGCCGCAGCAGCATGACCATAAGGGAGGGTAGCAAAAGAAATGAGGTACGTGACATAACCAAACGGGAGCAGAGCTATAAGCCTTTCAGTGCTGGGAGCACAAGCAGCTGATTTTCGCGGGCCAAGGGAGGTCTCTCTCGCAT
>NW_010587953.1:0-18164 GCF_000705375.1 Tinamus guttatus
ATTTCACCATCTTCTGGGCTGCAATAACAAGAAAAAAAGAATTAGGAATGAGATGAAAAGAACATGAGGCTCATAAAATTTGGTTTCCTACTCTTGCAAGCAGCCACATCATAATTGCTTCATAAACTATGCATATATGATAAACAAGCTGTTTCTACCACACCAGGTTTAAAAACATCTTTTAAGCCTCCAAAAGCTCAAATACTTAGGTTTTCTTTGATAAGACTGTATAGTAAGGCTTTTGTAAAACTTATTTTCTCTTTTCCATATATTTGGAAACAGAGTAAATGAATGGCCTGAAAAATCTGAGCTTTGTTATCTTCTTTACCAGCTTTGGAGAAATGTTTTCTGACTGCTTGAAGAATTCTTGTGTCATTCAGTTTCAGATACCATTGGCCCTGGTGCAGCCACAGAGTGAGGTCTGCACCAGGGTCCCTTCTGCTGTCTCTTTTCAGGCTAGAAATGCTGGATGAGACTTCATCAACCCCAGTTGACTTTTTTGTTCTTGCAGGTTTCTGTCTGAATTTCTTTTCTTTCTCCTATGTTTAAAATACTGTTTGTGTGATTAGCTAACATGTCACTATGAGAGTGGAGAGAAATTTTACAGAAATTTTCAGAAGAGCTATCTTTCAGGAGTGCCTCAGCAATAACAATTTTTAAAACAAAAAATGAAACCAAGAGTAAACCTAGATCTCCAATTAACTGCATTGAACACCAGAATAAAAAATTTATCCAGATTCAGATTCAAAATTGATCCAGATTCTCATGTTTGGGTTGCAAAACTGACCAATCGATCTCCCTTTCCTAGTTCAGACTGAGCATAAATATATTATTTTCTTGAGTGCTCAAAGAGGAAATTTATTTAAACTGGATTTTATATCAAATAGAGACTCCTTCTTTACTAAATACACTGAACTTAATTTCTAAATGCTATCAATATGAATCTAAAAATATTTCTCAGCAACCTTTCAGATTTCTAGCATATGAATAAAATAAATGAAGCTTTCATAGTAAGAAGTTTGCTAGCATTCTTTACAGGGATTGAACTTCCTATGCTTAAACTGACACTTCTAAAGACCCTCTTGTATACAAAATATAATTAGACTTGTGGATTTGCTCAAGGGGACCAAAGTAACTTATTTGATAAATTATTTGCAGCAACATTAACCTGGACTATTATGCTCAAATCATTTCTTAATACCAGTCTAGACTGCAGACTTCAGAGACCTTCAGCAGACAACATTTATTCATACCAGTAGAACAGATTCTGTCAGATACCAAAGAAAGCGGCCATTACTTATACTCAGTCAAATGCTGGGTCCAGTCAAAATGTTAGGTCTAGCTCTTTCCTTATGAACCAGATAGTTTGGGGAGTCTCCTTCTCTGGAGATCTTCCAAACCTGCTTGGATGCCACCCTGTGCCACGTGTTCTAGGTGACCCTGCGTGTGCAGGGGGGTTGGACTAGATGATCTCTAGAGGTGCCTTCCAACCTTAAGCATTCTGTCGTTCTGTGGGAACAAAACTTAAAAACTGCATTTAAAAAAAAAATCCTATCAGCTTGTGCTGATGTAGTTTTACTGCAGTTCAGTTCAAACAAATACTATGTATTAAAAGCTGTTAATTTCTGTATTTGAGAGTCAGTATTCGTTCAAACAAAGTAGAGATGGTATGTTGCCTAGAAAGCAAGTATCCTTCTGTTACTGGTATCAGTGACACCAGGGAAGATTAAGTTCAGGCACATTGTGCGGGGTGTGAGGGCCAGCAGACAAGGCCAGCAGAAGACAGACCCTGGTTCATTCCGGGGCTCATGGCAGTCTCAAAGGAATATGTGATGCAAGGACTTGTCATAACTTAACTCCAATGAGGGAGAAACTGAGAGGGAGAAAACTGTTTAAGAGCCACAGTAGTGATAAATTGTGCAATCACAAATGCTTAAACAAGCAAAAATTGCAAAGAAAAAAAAAATAAAGTGAAGGGTGGGTAGGAGTGAGGACTGGGGAAAATCATGGTGGACTTACTAGCAAGAAGCAAAGGAAGCTCAGTCCTGCCTGCCAATCCACTAAGCAGAACTCATCAGAAAGGGAGGAAAAAACTGCAGGCCAAATTGCATTTACTGTGGTGTTACTCAGAACCAGTACAATATGTATAATAATAAACTTGCCAATTGTAAGAGCTTTATTTCCCTTGATTAGACCAGAAACACGTGTATATCTTTGAAGCCACACCTAGCTTCTACTCTTAACATGAAGTCTGCATCTGTTCAGAAATTATGCCATAGATGATATATTATTTCATGTAATTTAGCATAGAAGCATACAGTGCCGAAGAACTGAAAAGGGGTTTTATTCCCAGTATCTCAAATTTGTCTTTTCAGGTACTTGCTATAATATTTCTTCCTGTTTTCAAAGGCACTGGAGCACTGCAAGTTCCTGCATATTTTTCCTGAAAAATATGAGAGAAACCTGAGAGAAATTTGCTTATTCTGGGTTCATACGAAAATTTGCATTTGCTGGAGATGGATCTGTGTTCAAATATCACATTCTTTTCAAAAGACATGAACATAAACATATGAACAGATTTTCAGTGACTGCACTAGCAGTAGCACAACAGAATAATGAATCCTAGCTAGGGCTGAAGATTATGCTTAAAAGAAGAAACACAGCAAACAGAAACTCATACAAAAATGACTATGGAATAAACCATATTTGAATTTTTAAAAAACATACCTAACTGTAGAGTCCTCAGACACTTAGAAGTTCTACTATGCATATTAAAGTTTTTAATATTACTTTTTATCTTGAATTCTTCCAAAGTATCTAGTACCAGTTTAGCAAGAGTTAAATCTTAACAGTCTCTACTATAAGATGTTTGCTATTTCTTTCATTTTTAAGCAATCTATACATGATATGAATAGCATAGATCTGTGATCACTTAGCTGATTAGAAATGGACTGTTTTCTGCATAAACAATAACTATAAATTTAGCAGGTTTTTTTTTGTAAATTCACAGATGGCAAGAAGGTTTTTCATGTAATTCCACTGGTATTAACCAAAGAAGATAAAACAAATACAGCTCGGATTTATATTTAATTCGCCCTTGTATAAATCAGGAAGAGCTCTTCAGAAGTAGACTGGTGTTTTCTACTTCTGAATACTTCATACCAGTATTCAAGACTAACCTCTATTCCTTCATTTTGCATATACCACTCCTAATGCTTTCATACTTTTCTGTAAATGCTTGCTACCAAATTGGATAAATATCAAGAGCAGAATAGGTTTCTGGTTAATTTGTTGCAAGAGGCAGTCTCATGAGCAAATGCAACCTTACAGAGTCCATTTAACCAAATCTATTACCAATAACTAGCCTAATACAGCAGAAACGCAGCACAACAATAGTACTTCTGCAATAGTACTTCAAATTCTAAATTTTGGGTCTGATATACTTGTTTTTATTTCTCTGATAACTGCATTTAAGACTCACAGAATATAAATTTAGATAATACATGACCTCCAGAAATCTTTTACTATCTTCATTTATCCTAACTTTTAGCTTAGAAATGAGTTTTCTTATAGCCCTTAGTGTCATCGACAGCCTTCCATGTACCTTGAGCAGCATTCCACAATGGAGCTGTCTCAGTAAATGGGGATGGAGTTATATCTTTTCCTGCTGCATCTCTCGCTTCCTCCTGAACACTTTGGCAGTAGTTAATTGCTATCCAAACCAATAAAACGATTACAAAAAGACTTCGGAGTGTCGAGGTCTGCTTGCCATATTTTTCCTTCACCTCCAAAATTCAGCTCTTCAAACACATTGCTCACATAATACTGAAACCTCCAGCCTCCGAGCACACACTTAAGCACACTCAGTTCCTGCTCGTAGCTTCCAGGATGCCTGCAGTTTGCTTCTAGGCAGGACTTCTCAGTCCTGTGTACGAGCAGCTACACGCCAAGCAGCAGCTCACCAAGCCACTTGTTTCTCCTGCAGGGTGTCACCAGCTAAACGTGCGCAGTGCAAAGCAGAACAGCACAAAAACGTCACCACAGAGGCAGCTATGGCCTTTTCTGCTCGGTTGCTCAGTCACCTGCTCTGCTGCTCAGATGAGCCATGAGGATGATGAGAGCACTTTCCATCAGATACAGTGATACTGATCTACTTCATACTCTTATACCAGGAAAGCTGCATCTGCCTCTTCTAAAGGGTACCATTCTGTAATCACAAGGACATCACTGACGGCAGCACTGAAGCTTCACTGTGAGAAGATAATTTCCTTAGAGCAGATCTAGATGAAACTGGATTGTTTTTATCCTGTTTCTTCTCTACATTGTTTCAAATGTTATAAATCCTTACATTTTTAGGAGCTGTGGTTTAAAGGAACTACACTTAAAATATTCAATATATTTCTTTCTTTCTTTCTAGACATCACTGGAAAAAAAATGGGGGTGTGTACACAGGGCTAAGAAAACCATATGCACCTCATACAGCTATTTCACCAGGAAGGATAAGTGGTGAGATGGGGATACATGTGCTCTAGCAAAATAATAATGTTCATCTGCATGCAGAGTCAACTTTGCGGAACCTTACAGGATTTATTCCAGACTGAATTTCATTAGAAAATTGCAAGCTTTGGTTTTCAAACGGAACCAAGGGAATGGGTTCCACCAGACAAAGGTTTTATGGTTTTGTTTCTAACAACAAATGTGCTGTATAAAAGAAAGCCAGATGGTGAGCTAAGTACTAACAATCACATTTCTCACCATGAGGTCTGTAGGATTACTTATTTGACCTAGAAACACTTGTTGATGTCTAAGGAAAACTGGCAGATCACTTGCTTCTATTTCCCTCTTTTTCTCTGTCTGTGAAATTATGCTGATAGCAAAATATTGAATATTTTCAAATATGTTACTCCCTCACTAGGAAATTCTACAGTTACCACATGAATACTGTACTACCAGGGTCCATAAAGGGATCCTTGGTCCTGATTCAAAGACGTGAATGCTCCTCAGCCAATGAGGAACTTGCATTACTATGTGAGCCACACTTCTGCAATGAGAGCTCTTCTATCTGCATGTATGGAAAGGAGTTATAGAGAAGATGCTGATCTAGTGATTTAAATTTAAAGCAACTTAAATTACACATTTTATCAGGCTACTATTAAAACTGCAATTATAAAAATTATAAATAAATCTTAAATCTATAATGTGATTATGTAGCTTTCATACTTTGAACAGTAGTAAGATTGATGTTTTTAATTCCTTAAAATCATGTGTTTTTTTAAATCACATGATTTTGTTTAACTGAATATGTTTATAAAGCACTATTAACAGATGGAATTTGTTTTCCTAAGCTGATATTTAAATATTTTTATATTTTCATAAGCTGATATTTAAAATAAACCCCATAGAGGGAGCTGTTACACCAACCATTATCTTTTTTACCTTCTTTAAGGAACAGGGAGTAACGCATCATTTTGGATAATTAGTCTAAGACACAACAGACATGCTAAAATGTGAAAATGGTTATTGCTATTGCTATTGTTCAACTCTATTAAAAAAAAAATTTAGTCTTTTCCATGCTAGAACATTTGGGAAAGCTAGAATCATATCAGGAGGAAATACACTTTTTAATTCAAGAAATTCTCACTAACCTAAGTATAAATTAACTTATAAATCAGGGGCCATGTATGGTTTGAAGATTAGATATTCATTTTGAATATGGTGTTTCTTCATTTTTCTGGCTCTCCTCTTCCAGAAATACCTCCACATGAAAACTTATATTATCACTTGTTTTACTGAATTTATCTGCTTTTTTGGTTTGTTTGTTTTTTTTTTGTTGAAGCTATAAAATTCTTTTGGAAACTTCCAAAATATGACACGATTACTACAGAACTTGTAACTTTGCCTTTAAAATTGATTAATTGAGATGTTCTTTACACAGTGTATAACGATTCTTCCACATTTCTGACCTTATCAAGTGAACAGGTACAAACCAATCACTATGGCTAAAAGGTATTCAAGTACTTTATAGCTTATTTGATTATTGCAGATGCTATTCAGAAAACTCGCTTTTGAAACTATCAGAATTACAGACTGGAATCTTCTAGACTTTGTTTTCCTCAGAAATTAATTTTACTGACAGAATTACCTCAAGCTGTGGACAGAGGAGTAAATTATCACTCCTAACTATAACAAACTATTCCATTAGAGAACAAACTGATTAGAACTACTTGGTAAAATATCTTGAATTTGGATGTGGCACTACTAACATAGGAAATTTTACTCAAACCCAGCCTACTGTATCCAGTATAGTACCCACTGTACTACCCAGCCTGTGCTGTCTGATCTAGGTCACAGCACAACTACCACCATATGGGTGCTAGAAGGAACGGTGCTTCATGCAAATGTTGCCAGCTGCCACTGGCCGACCACAGGACACTAAATCAGAATACTACTTTGATTTACGATACATCTATCTTTCTGTGTTCAACACACACTCTGAATGTAAATTACATAAGGATTTTTCCTAAAAGACAGTCCATAAAGCACTCATGTCGTCCTAAGACCCGTTATCCGTGCTTGTCATGCACGTTTCTGTTTTTACACATTCCGAAACTAGAAAAACAGAGCAGAAGCAAGGGTAAAATGAGAAACAGTAAGGAACAATGCTATTTCAATGTCCTCAGGAAAAACGCAAAACACTTTGGTTAATCTAAGGAGTAGTTGAAACTAAATGGAAAAAATCCTACTAGCTCTAGAGCGTTTGGGGTAAGATACATATTTGCCTTAAACTATTGAAAAGATCCATACATTTTCATTAATCCTTTTTTCTTGTAGACCAAAACTGTGACTGCTAAAATCCTTAAATGGAAAATTGAACAGTTGCTGTTCAGAATAAGGAAATATTTGGGATTCTGGATGTATCAACTGCTGCTAGCCATACTTTGAATAGGTACCTTCTTCCATTCTGGAGTATTTATCTTTTTAGAATTAAATATCCAACTGCCTCCATGCAAAAGTCTTCCAAGCAAAAAAGAAATCTTGGTGTACTGTCAGTAGAAGTATTATCACATAGCCCTAGCAGATATTTCACAGATCAAATCCATATGAGTTGTTAAGTTAAAAATCACAGCTGAGAGACTGTGAGAAAACTTGAGCATGTGTCAAAAAGAAAGAAAAAATACATGAGCTTCACGAAACCTTTAAATTTATGTATAGAGAATGAAATTTTTAAAACCATCTGTTGATAAAATGTGTTTGGGAAGCAGCATTTTCACATAAAGTACTTCAGAGTACTTTTATTTTGGATTTTTTACTTCTGCTCTAGTCTCTGCTTTGTGAACTCTCTTATTTTTCTCTCTGAAATGCCATTTCTGTTTGGGGAGCAAAGAAGACTCCACAAAGTCTTCCTTGGGCACCCACATGGTTGCAACTGTCACACTATCCCAAAGTACCCTCATCTCTTTCTTGTTTGTTTTTCTTTTCAGTAAATGCATAAGAGTGGTTAACTTTGCTTCACCATGGTAACAACTCTAGAAATGCTGGAAATAAATGTGAAACAGAGAAGTGTCTTGTTTATACAGCAGCCCCCAATTATTTCCAACTTTTTCCCATGCTGACAAGGAACAACACATTTTCAGCTATCTTGCCATGACAGACAGAGATAAGAATTTGCTCACCCAGTAAATATAAACCCATTTTCTTCCGCTAGAGCAAGGTACTTCCTTCAACAACTCTGAATATATCATTTAATGTGAGATGATAGTATTTGAATTCTTATGCCAAATCTGTTGGCAGGAAATGTTGTCTGTCCAGCAAGCAGTTATAACAAAGATAAGAATAGCAAGGTGAAAATGGAACAAAGAAGAGAAGGGAAGAAGCTGCAGAGAGAGATTGCTCATGTACAAATAACTGAGTATATTATTTCTCTTACAATTAAAAGAAATATAGAAAGTCTAAATGTAGAGCTGCAAATACACTCAGGAAAGAAGAAAAAGTACTCAATATTAGGCAGAACTTCAGCCAAATACAACAGTATAAGTTTAATTTTAAAACCTGAATTTAAGCATTATTTAATTTACAACACCGGAATGATTTCTGATTAAGGAATGCTTGTTCAGCTGAGACCTTAACGTTTAGGCAATAGTTTAGAATATATATTAAGAGAACTACAAAGCAATCAGAAAAACTAGAACAAATTTTAGGCACCTTACAAAAAATTCTGACTCTGTGGAATTTTACCTGTGTAAACTTGACAGAACTAACATCTCTCCTGCTTGGAGACCAATCTTGCAAATAGCTGCTGCTGGGAGCAGTTACCCTTTATGGTTTGGTGCCCAACATCTTACTAGAGCAAATCTCCAGGCACCAAAGAGGTAACTATAAATAAGTCATTCCTTAGACGACTCTCCAGGAAGTCTGCCACTTGAAAGAGCAGCACAGAAAACGGATCATAAGAAAAAGATGCAGTTACCTGCACGGTGCTGCACAATTAACTGAGGATCTGCACTCGTTGCTTTCACTGAAGCACAAAAATTATTTTTTTTCTATCAATACAGATAAGCGACTCAGAACATAAAGAACTATTGACAATACTTCGGTTAGGAATATTTCAATCCCAGATTTAAAAGATAATTAAGAAATTACAAGTGAAAAACAGTAAATGCAATTGCAAGTCCCTAGATTATGGTCTTCTTCTGCTACACAACTGCGGTATCTCAGACTCATGTTTCCACTTCCCTGAAGACACATAGATATTTGAAGGAGGAACAGTTTGACATTATACAGTGATCTCCAATTTTTTCATTGATTTTTTATTTGAATTTTAATAAATTTCCCCTCCCTTTTCTATAGATCTTGCTTTGTCAAAACATTTTAGTAATTATTGCTCTTTTTAGTTATTCATCTCTGTACTAATTTACTTCTGTCCTCCTCTAAGAGAACATACTGCTAAAATAGTCTGGACTTAACAAGAACTGAAAAGAGAATCAGAAATACATTTTTAAAGACAATATAATCAGAGCTATATGGAGCCAAGGTGAGCAGAG
This sequence comes from Tinamus guttatus, assembly GCF_000705375.1. Next base: position 9,042 of record NW_010587953.1, read on the forward strand.
TGTCTAACTCTAAAAAACTGCAGCGGTGTTGTATTTCTAAATCAAACAACATTTAAGAAAAAGACCAGGAAGAAGCACTTTAAACCCATGAGTAATTCTCAGTCATCCACAACTGTGTTTCAGCACAGATCCATGGAAGAAAATCACTGTCATATGCTGGTGAGACAGATCTCAAATCAATGGATCTAAATGGGACATAAGGGAGCTGTTCTTACTGTCTTTTTTTATAAGAATGGTTCTTTACCAGCTCAACCGCAACTCTAAATTACATCTGTGAAGCTAGGCATGAAGCTTCAGGCTACATTTTTCCAACAGATGTGCTTTTTGCAAAATTCTGCCAAGAAAAATAATTCTTCTCAAATACGAAAAAGAAACATTTGTTTTGGGATGGTTTAACACTAATTTTGAATATACATTACCACGATGCCCCTAATTTCTGTAGGCATAGGGTCCTTAGCAAACAAGCAAACAAGCCATGGCACTCCCCATAAATATGGTGGCAAGATAGAGAGAAACATTAGCCCTGCTTGAAACGGGGCCAGAAGGCAGACCTCCAAACGGACCTGCTCTCCAATGCCCAACACTCTGCCCGCTAGCTCAGGTGATGGCAGCACATACCTTCCTTCCCTAGACTCACCAAACTGTTCCAGGGCATGTAAGAAAGGCAAAGCTCTTGTGTTCTGCCCTTCCAGGGACACTGCGCCTATCTGGGGTCACCCCTGAGTATGAGGCACAGGCCCCGGCTGCTGGGCTTTTCGAGGAGCCCTCACAAGGGAGGCAGCTGAATGGCAAACCTGTCATCTGCAGGCCTCGAGGGTCCCAGAGGCAGCAGGCCTGCCCTGGACCTGCTGGCATGTGCTGGTGGAGTTCGAGGTGAGAGAAAGGGATGGAAAGGTGACTCTGACAAAGATGATGCTGATCCTGCTTCCATCTCTCACTTCCACTTGTCTGGAAGTCACAGCACCCTTCTAGGAAGTGGTGTGCAACTGCTCGAGAAATTCAGTTGATTCACCTTCAGCTCCGCTTTAAAAGAAAGTGGCAGTTGCCACTGTGTTTTGTGAGGAGCCCACAGCTATCAGTGCATGTTAGACTCTGAGGATGCTCTGGGAATGCCTGTGGGATCCAGCTCATCCAAGTATGAACAAGGAAGGATGCCTCTTTTCTGCCCCCTGATTAGGTTTAGCCCTAAGGAAGTCCTAAAACTCTTCCACTTTTCAAAACTAAGTTATATTGTGTCACTTCAGATGTAGAACTTTTCAGGCTTTTCAGGATTTCTGTCTTAGAGAAAGGGAAAGGGAAGTAAATGATAAATTAATTGCAGTTATGCTTGCCCTTTACTAAATTTACTAATATGAAAGACGTATCTATAAAGTGAGATATTAATACCACGTACCTTTAAGTCCAAAGTGCATATTAGAGAATATTTTCAAAGATAGAAGTACAAAAGAAAAGTGGAGGTTAGCTATTTTGAGAACTCTAGTTTTAGTAAGTAACCTTGTTTCTCCTTCATTATTTGCTTTATGGGTTTTCTTATTCAAAATTGAGGCATCAGACTTAAATGATTTCTTTTTTTTGCAATTTTAAACTTTGTAAATTGATTTTATCTCAACAACAGAACCCATCTTAACGCAGGTCTGTACAAAGTGGGATACAGGCATAGTGCCTCACACCCAGCACTCCAAGCACTGACTTCATTATTCCTCTCCCCCCCACTAGCAAGGCACTAAGAGGAGGAATATAAGGGCAGTGAGCATGGAGTCAGCTGGGGAAGGTGGACATCTCTATAAACGCTACATGACTGATGTCTAGCCTGGGCAGGGCTCTAGTTGGCTGCTCTATCTGCCGGCATTACTGTAGTTTGATTCACGATTATAAAAATTCTTCTCTGTTGAACTGACTGTTGCTGTGTTTTGTTTCTGCTAAGCTATACCACCTGCCAGGAGCACTTCATTTACCATCTTAAGTTAAGCAGTTGAGACAGTTGAGCAGTTGAGACGACATGCCTGTGGTAATGTAGTTCTCATTAAGTTATAAGCCTGAAGTCTTCTTTATTTCTCTTAAATCTTTTAATATGTATCTTAATTTTGCAGCAGACTTTTTTGCTTGCTTGTGCTTGTGCAAAAGCTTTCTAAAGCATTTGCTAGCTTTAGAAAGCTAGCTTGTGTGCTTTAGAAAGCAGACAGTAATTTTAAAATTCCATCATCAAGAGGAAGTTCATAAACATGTTAATAAACATATAGCCATAAATGGTTGTGAATATTTTTTTAGAACAAGTGACATAACATTGATTAGGTCTGATAAATTACATTCTATTGCTTAAAGAAAACATCTGAAAACTGCTATAGATTGCAGAAGAAAAAAAGAATGCAATCACAACGTGAATTTGAGGTCTACCCCCCTATTTTTTATTGAACTAAGGGGAAGTTACAAGTAACAATTGTATTGCAAAAGTAATGGATGGATCCCAGTAAAAAATAAGGAAAGTTCTTCTTTTTTTTTTCTGATAAGAAGATTTATAGTGACTATTGTCACAGGTTGGAAGGCATCAACTATAGCACGTTACTAAGGACCATGTTCAGTTAAGTTTTGGATATCTCCAAAGACGGAGGCTCTACAACCTGTCTAGGCAACCAGTTCCAGTGTACAACCACTATCACAATAGAAAACTTTTCTCTCTTTAATGTTTAAATGTCATGTCCTTTATTTCAATTTGCGTCCATTGTTTCCCGTGCTGTTGCTGACAAGAGTCTGGCTCCATCTTCCTTTTAGAACTCTCCCTGAGCCTTCCCTTCTTCAGGGTAAACAATCCCAACTCTTTCAGTCTCTCCTCAAATAATAGATGCTACAAGCCCCTAACAGTCTTAGTGGCCTTTTAGTGGACCCATGCTAGCATGTTCACATCTTTCCTGTATTGGGGAGCCCTGAATATATGTGGCCTTACCAGGACTGAGTGGGGAAGGACCATCTCTCTTGATGGCAATACTTAATATTTTAGTGTAGTGTATTTTTGACTCTCTTTGCTGCAAGGGTGCATTTCTGGCTCATGTTCAACTTGATGTCCACCAAGACCTCTTCCAAAACAAATTTTTGGACAAATTTTTTCTTCATCATATTGTTCGAAGTGTTTTTCTTCTCTTTTAGTTTTGCTTTTGAAAAAAAAACACTCACCCTGACTTCTTTTCTTGCTGCTTTAGTCTCTCCAGGTTTGACCATAACATCTACAAAGGTGCTCAACATAATTCCATCAAGAATCTTAATTTCTGGTGCATTTGTACCATAGAAAAAATAACGGAAGGACCAAACCTTACTCACTTTACTCAGAAGATATTCTCATTAAAATCACTATGAATTTTTTGTGTGACTATGGTGAGCTGGAATTGACCTACGGTCCTGAATTGCCAACTATGAAAGAACATATCATCACCCAGAACTAGAGTACTTCAATTTAACATATTTTTATTTCCAGTCTTAATCCCTAAAAGTCAAGACAGCGTTGGTTTGAGAAAAGAATTCAAGCCTGCATCTGCTCTTTGATAAAATTTCACGCTTTTCTACAAAAAAATATGTAATAGAGTAAATCAAAGAGTGAATCTACAAGCTATGAAGACCTACTAAATTAGGGATAGAGTTTCAAGTTTTCCTTTTCAATAAACTGAATCTATTTTTCAAATTGAATTGTAAGGATTTAAACACAGCATAGTATAAAGATGTCATTATTCATCCTCAGCATTTTCTGAGTAAAGACCTTAATACTCAGACAAATCCCCAAATCTTCTACTAGAGCTCAGATCTGTCACATACAAATTGTTCATATGCAGCCTTTGGTTCAGGAAACCCTTAAGCTACTTCTTGAAGGGAAGTGGCACGCATACTGGGGAAGGCATCGTTTTAGACATCGTCTGTTTTTTAGATACTTTTCTACTAAAGTATCTACTGGCTACTGTCAGATTTGGACTAGATGGTTTAATCCAGTGAAGATTTCTTAAGGTTTTATGTTTCCTTGCTACTTCTTTGTCATTATCTCCTTGCTTTTCTTTCTTTCATTAGTTTTTCAGAGCTAGGGTGGCTCTCATTCCCTCCATTTCTTGGCAGGATTGCCTTTCATGGCTTATCAGTGTATGCTTTTTCTGTAGCTACAACTGCAGCCTTCTGTCTTGTTCATATTGCACCACTGTCCTACTCTCACATCCATTTAAAATTCCTAAAGTGATGTTCCTATGATCAGAGTTTTGGCCTTATGACTTCTATCCTGTTTGGTTCCTGATGCACTACCTCTGTCTCTGCATCTCTGATTCCCTTCTCACAATTCCCAAGTTTTCTTACAGAAGTGTCTTTCCCAGTCTGTCAGCAAATATGTTCTTTCTGTCTAAGCCCTCGCATGTTTCCTCTTTGTTATCTCCCCTGCTCTAGTAGAACCTGCAGGTGTGGAGGGATGTAGGTGCCTTTCCCAGCTGCCTGAATGAGTAGTGCAAGAGGCTCAAATGCTTGTGTATTCAAACAGGAAGCATAAAAAGAAAGCTGTCTGCTAATTTTCGAAGGAAGACACCAGCGCAAACAAGATTAATGGATTTAATGTTGTCTGATACAGTGAGGTCGATTTCTCGAAAGAAACTCAAATGTCCCTGCAACAGCTCAGGTCTCTTAGAGACTAACTGAACATTAGTAATGAGCTTAACAAATAGAATGATGATATGTAATGAAATTTTATAGTACAGAAACATAGTTAGCTAATTGTTCTTATTATCTCTGGCTGGGAAAGCAATAGGCAGGGCTCACTATCCTTTAAGAAGCTTTTGAAGAAGTGGATGGAATTGGTTGTGTTATCCAGAAGCTCACACATGCAGTGCTGCTCATTTGAAACTAAAGGAGAGAAATAAATGGATCTGTGCCATATATGCTGAGTATCAGTGAGACACTACCCTCCTGAATATTTTAATAGTGGAAATGATTTAATGCCATTCCTGTTGCTAAATATTTTTCTTCCTGATACATTCTTTTCTTACCAAATTATCTTCCCATCCTGGATCCTATGCCATATGCATTACCTCACTGTTCCAGATGAGTTTTAGAGTAAACTTCCAAGTCTGTTACTGTCCTCCTCCTGTTTGTTTTTTACCTTGAATCCTTGCTGTACCTCCCTCTCCCATCTTTCCCCACAGACACACTGAGCAAGTTGGCTCGTAGTGCTTCCCTCAGCTGTAGCAGGGTGAGCATGTGAAGCACCTCTTGAAAAATGCCTGTCAAACTAAACAAGCAATTTCCAGAGGGTTTCTAACACCTAGCAGTTGTTATGGATAACACATTATTATCACAGTTATTTAAAACAGTTTTAGATTAGCTAAATGTCAATCTCATAACAAATGCATAACCTTCAGGACATCTTTGTGTATATGACAGAGTCCCAACTGTGAAATGATTACTTAAAAAAAACTCTATTTCTAAATGAGCACATATTTGTGATTTCCTTTCTAGAAAAAAAAATCAAGTTTGGTTCTGCTATTTTATGTATAATTTTCTTTTTGAATCTGAAAATGCACACTGCTGCAGTGTTAAGGTTACATATAATAGTTAAAAACTTTTTGATTTTTTTTTTAATTCTCACAGACTTTAGAATTTTAAAAGCACATATTTGGTTGGAGGAACCAATCAGAGGTTGTAATATCAACAAAAGAATCTTTGTACAAAATCATATCTAAAAAAGTTGACAGTTTTACAAAGAAAGACCTACCAGTGGTTTTCTTCTTCCTTTTTTTTTTTGTTTGTTTATCTTCTCTTGTATTTCTATAGATTTCATATAAAGTAAACTGATGAATGAACTGCAAGGGAGATTGGGAGAGCTGCCAGAACCAACCCATTTGTGTGCCACTGGGAGGAAACTCATGTTGGACAAGGTAGGCCCTCAAAGCTCTGATGAGCTCTGCTCAGAGAGGAGGTGCCTATTTGTGTTAATACAAATGTCCTAATAACCATCCTGTTAAGAACCTGATAATAAACAGACTTTGTACTGGCAGCACGAATTCATTTTTTTGTAGGATATCCTGATCTATTATGGACTTAGACACGGTCTTAAGTATGTGATGATACCTTCTGTCACCATTGAAAGAAAAATATGTAAAGTACTACAGTAATGTAAGTCCACCAGAGAATACATTCCAAATTGATATGCTGGGAAGGCTTTGATCCTCATTTCAACACAATTAAATCACCGAATCATAGAATCATAGAACGCTTAAGGTTGGAAGGGACCTCTAGAGATCATCTAGTCCAACCCCCCTGCACACGCAGGGTCACCTAGAGCACGTGGCACAGGACTGCGTCCAAGTGGATTTTGAAGATCTCCAGAGAAGGAGACTCCACAACCTCTCTGGGCAGCCTGTTCCAGTGCTCCATCACCTTCACTGTTAAGAAAATTTTCCTTAAGTTCCTGTAGAACTTTTGGTATTTCACTTTGTGACCGTTAGTCCTAGTTCTGTCAGCGGCCACCACTGAAAAGAGGCTGGCCCCATCCTTTTCACTCCCTCCCTTGAGGTATTTATATAGAATTTAAAAATGTTTTCACTGTATATCCTTCTATTCCCCCTACATAATTACACCCGATTAAGTATTTTTTCCTCAAATTATGCTAAGTCTCTGGTTGCCTTTAAGCAACCAGGTGACTTAGGTGATACACCCAAAGGTGTACATGGCGGGTTAATGCAAAACCACCTCAATTTAAATACTTAGCAAATGAGCACACAAGTAGTTTTAATTGAACAGAAGGCGAATCCTACCCAGAAATTGCCGCCAGTTTCTGGTGGGCCTGGTAGGCCATCTCACATCCTCGGGTGCGGGTCCTGTGCATTTCCGCGTGGAGAGATGGGCAGGTGACCGAGACATCCCCAATGGAAATGACCAGCTCCCGGTACAAGGCCACCTGCGTATTGAACTCCTGGACCAGCTAAAAAACAGAGACCATTTACTGAGATGAGACGCCAAACTACATCGCTAACAGCAAATAAGCCTGTATAAAAGCAAGTCCAGCCTGGGGCTTGGTTCCTGCTCCTCCTAATTTTACAGCATATGGGATCAAAGTGTCTAAGACCTAGTGGAGGACTTGGACCTTCACACTAGCAGCCTATTCTGTGCCAAGTCCACGTTCATTTGCAGAAAAGTATCATTGCTGCTACATATCTGAAAGCGTTTGAGTTACTAGACCTAAATACTAAGCACACACAAAAAAATCCCAGCTGTTTTTCTGGTTGTGTGAGATAATTTTTTGCTCTCACCAAAGACAAAAATATCTCCAGAAATTATTGCCTTTGCTCCTCCCGCTTCCTGATTAACAGCACATTTAGGGATGGGAATGTAACATTTGCTTTTGCACTGGAGATTTTGCTCATCTGTTTTGTAATGGTTTTGTTTCTGTTCCTGGCCTCTAAACCTGATTTCAGGCTGGAAATTGAGCTGAAGTTACCTTGAGCTGAACGTACTATGTTGTCGCTTTCCACTTACTATTCTAGAAAGCATTTTTTCCAATAAAGGGGAAAAAGAACAACAAAGAATAAGCATTTCCACCCGTTCACAGAAATCTTCTAGTATAATATATGCAGAAATGATACTCCTGGATAAATGGTAATCTTACAGGGATGGTAAGATTATTGTTTATCTGACGTGGGACTAAACTATACAAAAAGCTGCACTTGCTGTCTTCTGAAAGAAAGCACGGACTTTTTGCCACTCATAGTGGAACTGGGGTGGCAGGCAAGGAGCATTAGAGCAAGAGGTGCATTTATCTTTGCTTTGCTAATTTGACCTCATTTTCCAAACTGTACAGAAATAGACAAAATTAGCATCCTATAACTCTACAGCCATCATTATCCCTAGGATTTCAATATACACCAGCATACGAGCATGTTAAAAACGTTAGTTTGGCATTTGGGAGTCATAGGTCTAGAAAAAATGAAGTCAAGCCCTTTAATTCTTAGAAATAGGTATAAGCTGCTTCCCCTGCAATATTACAACATGGGTCTTCATACAGTCCCCCCCCCCCCCGCACCCCAATTATTCTGTATAACTCAGAAGCAGTATTTGAACCAATTTTTGCCAATGCTTTCTGAAATTTCATTGTAAGAGAAGTGAATAGCCTTTACTGCTTCTGGAGCGGCAAAACAATCCATCCCCAATGCATTCTGGTGCAGCTGCACAAAAAAAATAAAAAAATAAATAAAACACCAAACAAACAAAACCCTAGACGCAATATTTGTACTCTGCTAAATGTGGCCTGCATATCTGTAGCTTTGGAGACTGCATGTAGCCAGTGGAGGAGGAAGAAAAAAAAAAAGGAATACATTGTGTCATAGCAGAATAATTCTGCATTAAGAAGAAAAAGAAAATTCGCCCATCCTGCAACTAGTTGAGTGGGGCACCTTTTGTGCCCTCTTACCTCATATCCCTCTTTTAAATAGAGGGCACGTTTAAGCACTACGGCATTGCCAAAGACAACAAAATTGGGCCGATCTAGCGGCATCCAGATAGCAAGAGAAAAGCCCCCGCTTTACAGCCTGAGCTGCATCCTAGCAATCCGTCTCCAAGTCGCATTTTATTTCTCAGCAGTGAACTTTTGGGTACAAAGAGCGAAGAAATAACCTGCCACTAATGTTTAACTCTCCAAATCTCACTGCCAGTAAGGAGAAAAAAGGCAGGACCGAGTAGGACCCACTTGTTGGAAATATTTATAGCCCTGCTGTGACAGCTCTTAGTTCTTGCTGATCTGCGAGTCGCTGTCGATTCTGAAGTATCACAGCGAGTCTCTGCCAGCGCAATTTGCAGTACAAGAATTTTTAAAAAGCCAGAATTGAGCAGCACGGCAGTGTCCAGTGCGTTTCCAACGCTCTGTCAGGGGGGTTGTGCGATCCATTTTATGCAGATAAAAGAGCAGCAACTTCACTCGTTTTGCATTTAGCGCTGGTGAGCGCGCACTGGGGGGGAGCCGGGGTCCGGCCGCCGTGGGGTTTGCACCCCGGTTTGCAGGAGCGTGTCCGGAGCCCGGGCGCAGCCCTGGGCCGCCCTGCAACGCGCGGTCGCCCAATGCCGCGCGCGCGGGTCCCGCTGCGGGACCCTCCGTGGCGAGCAGCCACCCCGGCG
>NW_010587953.1:18969-37738 GCF_000705375.1 Tinamus guttatus
TTGTATTTCAGTGTGTGATCTTTTATGCCCATAGCATTGTGGGTGCCAAAGGAAAACCACACATGCATATAGAAACCCTGTCTTTCCCAGAGCCTGGGGACACCACGCTGGGTTTCCTGTGTGCAGCTGCACTGAGCGCTGCTGTAACACGGCCAGCCCGGTGTCCACCTGGGGCCTGGACGCTGCCTGTCTGGTCTGCTCTGAAACCACTCTTAGGCATTTCCTGCTTTTTTCCTGGGAGTGGAAGCTCCGGGATGTGCGATCGCGTTGATGCACACACTGCCACGGCTCTAAGCAAAGCTGAGCAGCTCTTGCAGCGCTGCTCCCGCAGATGTGCTACCCGCTCCGCAGCGCTCGGAGCCACGAGCACTTCCAGGGAGCAATCACTACTTTAAGGGCACCACAGTTTTTTTTTGTGACAAACAATTTTATCACTGAGAGGAAATAAATGCCTCAGTTTGGTGCTGCACAAACACAGGGTTTGAGCTAGGATAGCACATTGCTTCTCTAGACAGACAAAACACTACCTAATGACAGACATAAATACATAACACGTAATACAGGTAAAAAGCAAGATGAATGCCTCTTCTCCTGAAATGATCTATGCAGAACAAAAAGAGCTTATCTTTAAAGGGAAATCAGAATGTACTGCTATGGCACATTAATGTTTTAATTTTGCTGCTATATCATTTCATTCATATATTCTAGTAATCTAAGGTCACTAAGAACTACTGTAATACTGATAATGGAAATAACACTAATAATAATAATAATAAATCTACCAAAGAGTGCAGTGTGTTTGCTTGTACATGACCTATCTTGGCTGAAGACCTAGTCCCTTGAAATTTTTAGTAAAAGGGAGGCAAGCCAGAGCTGGGTTTTGCCTGCTGGCCAACATCTGGGACCATTTGGAAAGCCCAACGATCTGCAGTGTGTTCAGTCCCATTTATTTCAATTTTCAGTACATTTCCATTTGAAAGTGTTACCTGGTAATTTCCCATGTAATTCAGGAGACTTCCTGAATTTTTCCACATTTTTTTTTCCAGCTGACCTCTGAAATAATCTTGGAGCATTTTGGATTTAATGGCACCCCTAAGGTGTCTTGGGAGAAGCAGCAATGACAGGGTGCACAGGGATGAAGGAGCAGCCATCGGTTCTGGGCATCTTTCAGTGCCTGAGCTTTTGGGGAAGAGTTGCAAGCTGGACTATTAAATACTGCCTCGAGGCTGGCAAGAGGAATCAGTTTCAGTCTGAAAGTATATAACCACCACATAGCAACATGCTCACCTGAAAAAAAAGCAGGCATTTATGCTGCAACATTTTTTTTTCCTAGAAAAAGGGGAGATACAGCTATTCTTCTCCTTGCCTGAGCTAGAGTCCCTGTCACAAACAGCCTCATTTTAACTTTGTCTCCTGGTATTTAATGGACTGCAACAAGCAGGAGCCTTTTCTCCTCCTGCAACATCCTCCAAAGCTGCCAGGGAAGTGACCTTGAAATACGTTGACAAGGAGTGTGCCCAGTTATATAATGAAATTCTTAGGCAACTCTGGAATGAAATAGAAGGAAATATATAGGCTTTGCTGTAAATCACCTGAACTGTAATTCTGCAAAATTGAACTAAGAAGGACTTTTTGCTTAGGAGTCTCTTTTGTTCAGTTTTGTTGTGATCTTTTTCTCATATGTTTATTTCTCTGGCTCTTCGTTTCTGGCAAGATTTCCCAAAGGTGAATGAAATGCAACATGCCAGATAAATTATGAAAGAGACACTGGTTATCGGAGAAATTTGGGAGGCAAAATGGAGGTGAAAATGCAGGCAAAGAGACAGAGAGAGCAGAACAGGCTATTTCTGCAGAAAGAGGTGCAGGGGGAGAAGAGAAAAGCAAGAAACAGGTACCTGAGGACAACACAAGGTAGTAATTCTGCATGATCTCCTTGGGGCAGAAATAAAGAAGCTTTAAAATTATTTTGAAAGGAAAAGCTTAGCAATAACAAAACAGAGATTTTAGAGAGGACATAAACATTTTTGTATGTCCTGTTGGGTCAGTTCCTGCAAGTTTGCAAGTTTACTAGGAAACAAATGCCCGTGCAACATATTAACGGAGGAGATGCTGAGGAAGAGGTTTCTTTTGCTTTCAAAAATGTAGTCATTACTGAGCCTGTCTGCGCTTGTCACACTCGGCATGTAGCTCCTGGCTATGGATGATGTGAAACAACATGCTTGAGCTAGCGAAAAAGGCAAAATGGTTTAATCTGTTTCAACTTGCATTTTCCCTAAGTGTTGCAACAGCCACTTTGGGTATGCCCTGGGGGTGCCAAGGAGTATTTTGGTGAATGGTTGCATTCCTAAAATCTGGGAGTGAAGGAGAGGTTAAATCAAAAAATGAGCTATATTCCCACCTTCCCTGTTTCCTTTATGATGTTTGTTTACACATGTAAATGGCATACATAACATGACCTTATATGGGAACAGTTGGGGGAGCACTTCAGGTAGCCAGACAAGTGATTGGTTCAAAATTCTCCAGATTTGGCCACCAAGATGTAGGGTTTGATGACAAGAAAAGTGAAAAAAAAAAGAGACCTATATATACAACTAGATATTTTTTATGTTTAGGTCTATGAGAATAAATAATCTAAACATAATATCATTTATAAAATAATGGCTAATGCCATTGGAACTTCTTATTATGAAAAAAAAAGCCTTTTCAAAAATAATTAGGATTATAAATTTTTAAATTATAGAAATTAAAAATTACTTATGAAATTATCATTCTGAAAAGAGCAAGACTAAATTTCTCATTATGAAAGCATCAATATGGGTTATTTATGTTTAGCATTAGCATTGTCAAGATAGCAGAGAATGAGTGCGATAAATATATATAAATTTGCCTTAACTTTATTCTTTTTGGCATAAAAACAAACCATAAAAAACATAAAAAACAAAAATGAAAAATAAAAAGGACCATAAAGAAATTCACCTATAAATATGTATAAAATGAGCCAAGATAAACTAAGGTCATAAAGAAAAAAGACTCTTAATAAAGAAAAAATGCTTTTAAGAACTAACAAATGTTGGTTTTATGAGCAACATGGCTATATGATTTAAATTCTGTATTACTAATTCTGTACTACTAATATGTCTCCATTTCTGAAATGACTGCACAGTAAAATATTAGAAAATCGATACATGATTTATAGCAAGGTGAAGATTAAACTCTAAAAGGAGAACATGACAATGAATAAAAGTACAGTAGGAACAGCTATGCAAATGAACACACCATGTATTGCTGAGGAGCTGTAAGACAGGAGTGACAAAACAGAGCTCTAGCCAAATGAATGCTAATGGATTTACTGCCTGTAGATGTAGGAAGGCTTTACTGCTCAGAGAATGCAATCTTTGGCATACACTGTTTTTGCTGACTGCTGATGGATGCTTAGGAGAAATATGTGTTTTCGTGTTTTTGTATAAAATGCCCATGTTGCAATCCTCTATGTATTCTGGAAACATATCCTTAATTCCACACACACACACACAAAAAGAGAAAGGTCCTATAATTTCAAATCATCGAGTAACGGATAGATACCATACCAAATAATCTTCATCCCCACTACTCCACTTGGGACAAATGCCTGGAGTAAGAGACAGGCCTTCCACTGTATCTCCAAGAACATTTAAAAAGTTACGTGTTTAATTTATAGAAGTGGAATAGATGACAAAATACATAGTCTGAGTCCAGGGTTGCTCTGTAGACTCATGTGCTTTTATATTAAGTCTTATGCAAAATTCTTGTTTCAATCTGTACGAGAAATGTTTTGCCACAACATCATGAAGTGTCTCTCTCCACAGAGATGTGCAGCAGGTGCTCAGATATGGAAGAGCAAACCACATAACTACAGGTTATCAGGTAAGGGATTCTTCATAGCAGACTGAATGTACAAGTGTATACATTTTTGTTGGAATTGTTATTTTTGTAACATTCCAGTGACTCTGGACAAATATTTTCAGCTTTTAAAAGAAAAATGTTATAAAGGGTCACTGCTGTATCTAATGTAAATGCAGCACAAGAATTATGTTATTGCATGGAGCAAAGAAAGCTTTACAGAAGCTCTTAAAGAATTATTCAAACTCTCAGAGTCTCAGGGAAACCCTCCAAGAGTGTTCAAAGCAAACCCAGAGCCAGTGACATAAAGAAAATGTGGAAACTAAATCAGAATGGACATACAGGCTTGATCAATTGATTATAAGATGATGAAAATACATTTCAAAACCAATAAACTCAGTGGAGGCAGCAGCACTCTGAAACCTCTTTTGTGTGTCATGTCTTTTTGTCATTTGTGAAAATGCCTTTCCTGGCTTCTTTATACCCCCGTGGTTCTGCCTGTAGCTGGTGACAACTATTTGCTAGCTACAGGTTTGAAAGAAAGATAGTAGCCTCACAAAACAAACAGGCTGCAATTTCAGTTATTCTGTTGATGCATATTTCTGTAAAATGATCAGAAAAGATATAGCACTGATTTTTTAAAATTATTATTGCACTTAGAAATTAATGTTCTATTGAAATGAACAGAAATAGATTGCATCTTAGTAAGAGCTATCATCTGGAAATGTTATTCTGCACATTCAATACATTTTCAAATTTACTTATTATTTTAATAACCACATTTTCATATATTTAAAAAATGAGAGCTTAAATCACATAGAAAATGATGTAGTTTGCATATAAGTGTCATTACAGCGCACCACAAACACTGACTTATTCTGCTTTTGGTATGTGGCAAATGCAGCATGCTTCATTTTTGCATGAAAATGCAATATGGGTTGAATCAAATGATCAGTGACCTCTTATGAGGAAGCTTCAGCTGCTGTTCTGCCTTACTGGTTTCCTTAGCTTTGCTGCTGTGAGTAATTCCATTGAAATCATGCCATTTTCAATGGAAACATATACTGCAAGTGTCTAAGTCATGTTTAGAAGGAGTTATCCATCTGCTTTCAAATCTACTAAACTTGTTATTTTAAAAAGAATATAATTTTCAAGTCTTAATTTTTGGAAAAGTAGAAACAGTTTGTACAACTTTCACCGAAAAAAAAGGTATACTTTTTGTTATTCCATTATTTGCTTATAAAAATATTTGAATTATGAAAACTTTGTTACTGTGTCTTGTCACATGGTCAAAATTATCATATAGATAGCTCATATGAAAAAGAAATACAAACAACAGGAAAACATCCTACAGGGGATCAGAGGGGATTGTTTTACTTTTATTCCCAGGAAGCTGTATTTCCAGTGCCTCTGTTTGTCACCCAGCCTCTGCAAAACACAGACCTGGTGGTGGGTGGCAGAGGGAGAGCAAAAGTAGCAGAAAGGGGGGAATCGTTCTGCTAATGCCAAAGCAGCTGATGGCTTCGTCGATCCCCATGGAAGAGTCGTGCTATTGATTTTCACAACCTTGCACTGGCTTTTCTCTGCTCTTGCTAGTATTACCTCCCCTTGTACTAAAGCATGTATTAACCCTGAGTCAGTGCAGGGTTAGGCTATACTATATTTTGATGCAGACTTCTTTTGTAAATCCCTTTTTTTATTGTTGAAGTTTTGTAAATTCCATTCTTTTTCTTCCAATGGGATAATTTAAGATATACCAATGTATCTTTCCATCTGTTTCTATTTTTATGCTGATTTCTAAAGATTAGCTACAATGTGACAATTTAACTTGTAATGCATAGGCAATAATTAACATACATGACAACTTCTCCTCTCTTTATTCTTTCATCCCTCATTTCTAATAACTGTATTACTGAAAAATTAAGTTACACTACAGATACTCCTGGAAGACAATAATTACTAAATTAGAAATCATTGTAAATCAGTTATTCCGTGATTTCTTTCCCTGGTGTGAATAATTTTCCTGGAGAAAATTAGCATCATTTTGGTCTAGCCATTTTTCGTCTGGATGTGATACAAGAGCACAGTCCTTCCACTTGCAGTTTTTCCAAACAGGTCTGAAAAAAGCCCCGACCTGCGTCACTCTCATTAAGGGCTAACTTGCTGCAAGCATGCAAAGAGGAAAATCATTTCGTAATAGATAAGAATATTGCAAATACAGTAATATGTATATGTGGGGTTCATGTCATTTATTCCACCGGGAGTTTGCATGCTAGTAGCTATATTCTCAATACTGAGCAAGTGTAGCAGTGATTTTATAAAGAGGAAAGTAGGTTTATTATAAAGAACATTGCGACATTCCCACCCTGTCCTTCCCCTTATCGTGGTGCAGAGCTCCCGGGCTGCTGCCTCAGCTCAGAGAGCGTCTCTTGTGCCATCCCTTTGGAGCATGAGAAGGAGGATGTGATTCTCCACCTGTTTGATGTGGAAGACCCTCGTGCAGGATAATGCTGAGCATTTTCCTTAGCATCTGCTCCTCTTTGCTTTAGGCCTGTCTCCCCTCCTATCTGCCAAGACCCTAAGAAAGAAAAACAAGCTGTTTCCTGTTACGATTCTGTTTTTAAATGTAAAACCTGCTTACCATAATTTCATACATTTCAGTTGCAGCAATATTATAGAAAAAGACAAGAACCCTCAGTCATAATTTTCAAAGCTGGTGTAGATCCAAAGGGCTGGTTTCTGTTGTGTGGTTTTTACTTTATTTTGTGTTTTCGAGCAGGGCAATTTAATTTCCAGACTCTCCCAGCAAACAAAAAGCTGTAGTTGTTCCAAAGGAATGTGGGCACTTTGGGGAATTGGGGTGTTTGTGACATGAGCAATGCAAGGATAATAATAGGAATCTTCATTTATGTTTTTTTCTGACTTTTGAATATTACATTTATTTTTTTTAATGAAAATTATTGGAAAAGGTTTGAGGATGATGGCGTTTGTTGATAAAATTCTAAGGAGGTTGACTGAAAGGAGCCTTCTGAGAAAACCTGAAACTGATTAAATTAGGATACTAACATGTTAGAATATGAAAACCACCACAAAAAGCTAATAGTCATTCATATGAAAGCAAATGAAAACAAATTTCTCTTGCCATTCGAGGATGGGAGAATGACCAACCAGGATTTTCAGCTCCATATTTTATCATTTGTGTGACTGTGCAGACTCTAGTTAGCTGATGGTTGCTTTTATTTTGTGTCTTTCTACCTGTGCAGAAGTCTGGTGGCAATCCTCAGCGTGGGGTGCTGGTGGCTGGATGCTGTCCCAGGGGGGTAATTTTATCTTTTAAAAGTTATCGGATAGTAGATGGAAAGTTTCATAAATAGAGTAAGTCCTTGGGACTGTGGTGGTAGCTTTAGTGCTTGGACGCAGGTAAACATCAGGATGAAAGTTTGGGCTGGCAGCTTTTGTCTAATTCTTTCTTTCTTTCTTTCTGCTTCGTAGACAAGAGAAACAAGAAAAAAACCCTTTTCTAATAATGCTAACTTGGGCTTTGTATGATAGTGACATGAAATAAGTTGCTTTGTAAGATTCAAAAAGAGGATTTAACAAGATTACAAATCCTGAAAAGGTTTGGGGAAATGTTTGGGAGACCGTTCACCAAGACCAATAAAAAAAACAAAGCAGCTTAAGTCTTAATAAATCTTAAATTGAGAAAGGATAGAGCGTGTAGGAGGATCTGCAGAAAAATATGGTACCTCCTTGTCTTGAAACGTTTTTAAAATCTCTCATGAAGCTGTTTTGCTGCCAATAAACAGCTAAAGATTGGAGAATGTATGATGACTCTCCTAAAAATATAGGACTGAATTATAATTTAAAATCAACCACTTATATCTTTGCCTTTAATGTTTGATGAATTTGCATTTTCTTTTCTGCATTTTCTTGTTTCTATTCTTTTTAGTTTTTTATTTTGTTTCTTTGCATTAAGTCCTTCATGGTTTATGTCTTTTTTTTTAATTCTTATAAGAATGAAACAACTTCCGAAAGAAATCATGTTAAGATTATAATGTGAGAAGTTTTACTATAATTAAATAAAATATCCAGTTTTATAAGCAGACATGAACTGCCTCCTGGTATATCCTGGCAAATGGTACACTTACAGAGCAAGATTCATGCTCCTGCCTTTGATATCCAAGTATAACTAGAGGTCACAGAGGAAATCATATTCTATTTATACAAAGAGAGCATACGTTCTGGAGATGTACTGTGGATTAGTATATAGCTCTATCCTATTTCTTCGCCTTCTCACTGGAATGTACAAAATTGTTTGACCCAGCATCCCAAGAAATCATATTGGGGAAATAATTATTAAGATAGCAGATGATGTGAAGGGATTGCTGCTGAAATTTAGATAAATATGATTTAAAGATTTTTAGATAAATTGTGATCCTGGTAAATCAAGAATGTCATCTTTAAAAATGTTATGAAGGAAGTTGTATGTGTGAGATACTGCCCTTGGCAGAATTAATCATCTGCTGTATAAACAGAAAATCCGGGTAGATAAAGTTCTGCAGAACAACCTTGGATGTTGGAATTGGAAAGATTCCTACCAGCCTCATAAGAAATACTCATAATATTCCTAGAGAAGGTTAAAACTGCTTTTTCAACCTTCCCCAGGCTGCTGAAATGGTCAGCTGCTTCATGGAAGGTTATTTTTCATCTTTAGAGACAGTATTTTCTTCCACTACCTTTACCTTTGCTTCAGCATCTGTTCTGCTTTTTAGATCCAGCACTGTCGAAAGCAACATTTCCTAACAATCAATTACTGGAAATGCTATTCTCAGCAGAGCACCAGTAAAGTGATTTAATGGCAATAACATTAGAACTGATTAAATATTCCAGTAATTTGTGCTTACTTTAAAGATTAGGGTAATGAAGATGTGTGGAAGAAAGGAGAGCAAAGGAAGAGAAGAGACACCTATACTAGCCTGTAGAAACAGGACAGGAAAAGCTGTATTTCAACAGAGAGTACTTATGAATGATGAGACAGTGAAGTGGAAGGGGATAAAAGAACTGATATCTGCGAGTGATGGTCAGAATGAGAAAATGCAAAAGGTAATGGGATACAGCAAAAGAACAGGTCCACATTTTACCTTTAAAATTTTTTTTTTCTTCCATTTCTATTCATAGGACACCTACAATTGACATTCAGAAAAAGAATGAAGTGTTCTGAGCACTCCTTCTGTTCTGTCTGTAAATATTTTGGCTTATTTTGAGGAAATGCCAAACTTGCAAACCTAGCTAAATCTACAGGGGACAGGAGCTACAAGGATGGGTGAGGAGCAGCAAGAACATGTCAGTTGGGCTGATTGTTTTTTTCTTGTAGATTAACAAATCTACAGATTTACAAATTATAAATTTAACAAATTACAGATTTAAGAAGGTTTGATTCTCTGAATCTGCTTATAATTTTTAGTGGACACTGCTTCAAGGTGTCAGGTTTAAGTGCAAAGACTAAAAGAGA
The DNA here is from genome assembly GCF_000705375.1 of Tinamus guttatus. The sequence goes on from NW_010587953.1 coordinate 28,361, forward strand.
AGTTGTGATGCCTGTTTTAAATGCCTCAGAGGTATGTTTTCCATTGTTTGGTAAGTAAACATGCGGTCAGTTGCATTTCTTAATTCCTGTGATTTGGTTGGTTTATTCCCCGTTGCGTAGGCTCATCTCCAGCTTTTTCACTATAAGTTGTCGTAGATGGGATCTTACAGGTTTACCTTTAATAAACGCTGTGGCCTGTCACCCCGCCTGCGCTGCTGGTGCGAGCTGTGGGAAGGGACGTCTCGGATGCGGTGGCTGCGCATCGCTCCGCACGCCGCCGTCCCGGCAGCACAAGCACCGTCCCCTCGGCGCAAACCACGCGGGGCTTGTGCAGAGCACGGCTGCACGGTGCACGGCGACCGCAGGAGGTGCACGTCCACGCGCCCCCACGCGCGCGCCGTCTTCCGTGGGAGCGAAGGAAGAGACAAAGCTCGCCTCCAAAACTGCGCAAATAAAAGGAAAATCAAACCATAGGTGTATGGGGCCAGAGCATAAAACCACCAATCAGCCATAACATCTTTAAAAACGGAGAAAAATTCTCAAATTCAGGTGCTGCTTGCAGCAGCTGTATGAAAACTTGTTTCAAAGGTGCACTAAACACAAAAACGTGAAGGCAGAATTCTTTGTTTGGCCTATAATCTGCCTAAAAATTAAGAGGCAAGCAACAAAAAGTGTGCTTATGGACGGGAATGCTGTTTAATAAACAGGATAATAGACTCTTCTGTTGGAACAGACTTTGCTTTTGATGTGGGCAGCAAGTGTTCAAACTCCAAAGAAAGATAATGACAAATCATCTCGGAACTAGGAGACAACAAAGCTGGTTACTGAAAAGAGCATTGAAGTGTAGATTTCTACTGAAACATAGATTATATTGGAGTAGCTAATGATGTACCTGCAAAACCTAATGCGGAAGAAGCAGAGCTTATAATTGCTATGACATACTTGAAGTGACTTAATGCCTGAGACCTGCACAGAATAGCCTTGGAGTAGCACTGGATCTGAAATTTTGTATTTTATCCAGTTTGAACCTAAAAACATTACTACATCTATACAATATTGGGAAGCTCATGGTAAGAAACCCTTGGTAACCCTCTGTCTCTTTACTACTGAATTATTAGGAGAATTAATTTGTTTTCAGATCCATGAAAATGAATGTTGCCTATATAGGTTTAAAGAAGGTATCTGAATTAATTAATCCCTTAAATATCTACTTATTCAGCAGTTAAAAGCAATGCTTGTACCTGACTGGGTGAAAGACTGCAGCATTCTGTAATGTTCTTTTTTGTAGATGCTGGCACTTTCAAATTGAAATATCACTGCCCGTAATGACAAATGTCCTTTACTATTACAGGTATTTGTTAGTAATACTGCTGTGGCACTATGGTCCCTAGAATTTACAATTTAAATGCCTTATTTAGTTATCATTCAATTTGAGTTGTGTAGTACATTCACACTATGTATAAAATATTTCTGACAAATTATTAAACTCTAATAAGTTATTTCCTCTGATATACACACTTATACCACTGAAATCTGCCAATCACTGTATTCTGTAGATTTCTGTATCCTTGGCTGTTTGTAGCTGTCTCTGCCATAGTGCAGTAGTGCATCTCCTGTACTCAGTATTCCTGAGGGGACTTTGGGGATCACAAGTTAATTTTAATTAGGTCATCTGAATCCAAAAGAGACATTAAAAACTAGCACACATTATAGTAAAACATTTATGACTGTTAAGAGGTCGACACTGACGTTTGATTGTAATCCCTGATCACTTAACTTTCCCTAACAACAGGTTTCTATTGCTGGTTACAGGTATCAGCAGTAAGTGCAGATGAATTTGATTTGAATATGATATTGTGAATATAGGTAACTCAGAGAATAGCTAAGAAAATTCCTAAGGAAGCGCGAGTGACTGAAGATGGCTCCAAAACTGGATATCAGCAGCAAGCTGCAACCTATTAATTTGATCTACATGGTTATGGACTCTTTCCATATATGCTAAAATTCTAGCTAAATTCTTCTCGTCTTCTGGGATTTGGCACAATTTTAAAGCCTTTTTAAAGCCCTTTACATTTCCATTTGTAAATTTGCACATTTATACACACATAGAAAGGTCTGACTTTTCGAAGCTCACAAATAAAATCCCAGTTATCTGTAGCTTTTGAGAAGCAGTTTCCTGCATGTGAACATACTCCTGTTTTTCAGTCACCTGCAGAGAGTAATCTCCTGTCACCCAGTCAAGCCTTCTGTCTAAGGACAAGGTTGTCTGGAACTCTGCAAAATTAGCTTTTTTAATATCTCAGAGCTGTTCTCAGTCAGTTCTGCTGTCCACTGTAACTAGAATGTGTAATTTATTTGTATATGCTATAGTAAGAAGAAATACTAGACTGGAATTCCATCTGCTTAGATGTATTCTATAGCTTTGCTGGAATTGTTAGCTGCTCTTAAGTATATGTATGTATAGACAGAGAATAGAAGCTAGGTGGATTTGGAAATACTGGTATAACCGAGGCCAAAGCAAATTATTTTGGCAATCTGTTCAGATTTATGGGATTGATGTGATAACACACCATTTCATATCCTTCTTTTTCTACTTCAAAGTATAAAACCATTTATAAAACACCCTTTTGAGCATTAAGGAAATATCTGTTGCAAATAAGTAAAATGTGCTTTTTAAAAACTTTTCCTTAAAAGTCATTCACCCAGTTGACAAAGAATTAGATGATTGAATAACCACTGTAAGAGCAGAAAGCAACCTGAGAAATCTGAGAGCCAGTGCAATACTAGAAGCTACTCGTGCTGATGCAGCTTAATTCAGGTCATCATTTAGAGCATATTGTTAATGGTATAAGATGTCTCAACTATTTTAATATTTAAACCTAGAAATATGTCTTAATTTTTAAGTTTGAAGTAGTCCTTCCAAGATATTTGAGTAAGAACAAATCAAGAAATCTGGAATTTGTAACACAAGAGCAATGGAAGCATTCCAAGCTAGTTTAGAGAAAAAAATAAATAAAAAAGAGCCTCTGAAGAAATCATAAAGATAAAAACAGCAAAAATTTCAAAGAGTAAAGATTAATGTTGGATATATCACAGAATATACTGAAAATATCAACATGTTAAATGTAAGCTAAGCATATACGATTTACTGTTTTATGAACCTAACTGCTTGGGGTTATGTTTGAACTACATACTTGTGCATGTATAAGTACACATAGTCTTAGAAAAAAAAAGATATTTATAACTTAGATTGTTACAGAAACTCCTTTTAATACATCACTTAAAAGGTCTGTTTTTCCTTATTCTGGCTCATGTCCTTGTGTGGGTGTGTTGTTTGTTTTCTTTCTTTTTTTTTTTTTTAGAGGTGGGGAGTCTTAAAATATACGGTATCCAAGGCAGGAATCAAGCCTATTGTGTTTGAAGGCTAAGAGTAAAGAATAATACTTAAAGTACAGTGGTACTTTAAGAAGATAAACTATCTTGGGTGAAATCCTAGTCGTAGTCTCAAAGGCAGCATATTTTTATAGTTAATTCCACTCCCCAACCAAATAAGAACCAACTTGAGAATACATTTTTCTTCACACTTATAAAATCTTCATCATGCTAAATCTGCAGAGCAATTGGTTTTGCCAAATATATTTTAAATCAAAATGCTATAGAACTGTTTTAAAAAAGAAAATGCCTACAAAAATCTACAAGTACAGTCAGTTTTGTTGTGGTTGCACTCTCTGTTTTCCTATCATTATTTTCCTAGCTAATAATTATTACTGTTTTTAAAAAATATTTTTATCTGGTGTCCAAATGGCTTTAGTTTTATATTGGTTATATTATTATTTTATGATGAAAAGGACTAATCATGGAATTAGGCTTTTCCATCCACCCATGTATGTGATATTTAAAACATCTATAGCAGTAATTAAATCAGCATACTTGCTTAATTTTCTAAAGATTATTCACCATGCAATGGTAAATATGTATGCAAATCTTTGCAGCATTGACTGCAGTATTGCAGTTATTTAGATAATTTTTGCATACGTCCTTTCTTATTTACATACCTTACCTCAAATCTTCAAACTTTAAAACAAGCAAATGTATTATCAAATGTTTATGGGGAAAAAACCAAAAACAAAACAAAACAAAAAAAAACCCACATGATCCTACAGGAAATATCTGGTTATGACTGAATACCTATATGTATATGACAATATTAGTTGTCCCAGAAAGTTAAAACTTTTCACAGTTTCAATTAATGCTGATAATGGTGTCAGAAGCCATGTGCCTGGTTCTTTACAATGCATGATGACTGGTTGTTTACAAAACTCATTCCTCATATTATTCTTAAATGATGCCAGTTTAAAATGGGCAGAAATATGCCACATAAAGTGTTTGTTTTCTGTACAAAATAAATGGAGTACTTATGTGAGAAATATTTATTTTTTATCTTGAAAAAAAAAAGTCTTCAAAAGACTTCATATCGTGGGATATTGAGTAATAAATTTGTCATTTAGCTTGATTTTCCAAATGATAGTCACATATTGAAGTCACATATGAACTGACGTATTCATTAGTTAGCACTGAAATAACAGGTCATGATTTAACATGTAGTCCAGATTTTCCATTCAGCAAGGCAAGTGACCACAACTATGTCAGAATAACCAGATACCTTTCCTTTTTTTTAGTGTCTTAATGTACATGATAAGTTCTGGCCCAAGTTCTGGGATGTTGGCAAGATTCCTAACAGCTGCAGCCGCCAATACTCTTATATTATAGGCTATTTGGTGAAAGTATGATCTTATTAATCTTATTTTAAGTTTGTGTTGAGCAATGTCTGGCTTGCTCTGAGTTTAGCTTTTACTGCATTGTTCCAAATGGTTCATTAATTTGATTTATTCCTGTGTTATTCAGCATTTGTCTTCTTAACTTCCATATTTCCTCAAGTAGCAATAGTAGAATTTGGATTTGATCCCAGATGCAGAATGAGGGCACAGAATTCTAATTCTACATATTCAAGGACAGTATCTAGAGTAAAACAGGCTCTACCTACTTGACATTAAGGATGAATTGGCTAATTTGATATATTTACATACCATTTCAGAGAATTCTTCATACCCATGAAGCATCATTTCCATAAAATACAGTCTTATGGTGACTACTAAATTATGGGAGTACACTGGTTTATGATTCAATTCCTTTCCCTTTTGCCCTCATCAGTTTTCAAATGCTTCCTCTTCTTGCCATTCCTATCCATCTTAATTCTAATTAATATTCCTGCCATACTGCAGAAGACAGAGATATCAAGTTTGTTTTTTAAACCATCTTAGTTTTCTACTAAACTTCATGTACGCAAATACTATTTTTACATGTTCAAATTAAGGACAGCTATTTGTAACCACAATCCTTCCATCCTATTTGTACGCAAAATGCACATGTTCAGTCTGTAAGTTATTTAATAAGGTGGCTCAAAGCAATTTCTAACTATTTTTCCAACAAAATAAAATACTTGTAATAAAATTCATAAATTCTTCTGCAACCTCATAGTTCAAAACAAATTGAAATAAGCAGTAAGTGTGTATTTCATAGCCACTTATGGCATTCAAAAATGTCATAAGGCATTTATGTATGAACATGTTTGTTAGATAAATATTATTACTCCGATTTTTCAGGAAAAGAATTCAGAGATGCAGCAATATAGAAAAGTCCCAGATGTTTGGGAAAGAAGCTACACACTTTCCGCAGCTGTTATTAATCATTTGAATCCATTGGAGTCGTTCATGGCTTCACAAATGTCTTTCCGAATGAGCTGGATTACCCTCTGAAATCTGCATTACCAATAGGTAATTTAAAATAGGAAGCTCCAACAAGTTCCTATCGTTACACTGGTTTTGGGAATTTGGTCATTATAAACAGGACATTTTCTCTTTACGCTTCTCCTGTCTCATACAATGTTTTATGGAGGTAAAAGCTATATTTTTTGAACAACAGTTGCTCAGTATTGTTGTTAGAACTGTCATTTATGGGATTTATGAGAAGGTGTCCTGATGCTTCCTGGCACTGTCGCTGTCTTTCTTTGCCTTTTGTAAGCATCAGAACTGATGTCTGCAGAGAACAGAGCGATTCTGGCTCTTCATCTTCTCCAGGCGCCACTTGCAAGTTGGGTTGCATTCAGTTTTGCACGGTTACAGAAATTGGAGGTAATCTAAAATAAGCCAGGAAAATGACAACTACATAATATTTTATCTCTTTTTGTTGTAAGGGTCAAGAATTAAAATACAAATTGAAAGGTGTTAAGTCATCCAATTCTGACTGATTTCACTGAGTAAGTGAAAATATGGCACCAATACCTTTAAAGTTAGCTAAAACTATCTTGTTTTTGGAAGATGCTCTATTTAGCTATTGTGTGCTTGAGATTTATGTGGAATGTATGGATTTTAATACTAATTTACTTGGACAGATCTGAAAAATCCTATCTGAGATTTTATTCTTTAGAGCCATGACTGTGGCCCTTCAGTTTTTGTCAGTGATACTTAAACAAAGCTGTATGTTTTAGAGCACTGTTCACTTGTCCAAAGGGAGTTCAAGTGATTCTCATACAACTTAAAGGTCTTCTTTATAAGACACTCTTGCTGTCTATTCATATCCCTTACAGGCTGAAAAATATTCTTATTTATGTAGCAGTAAACTCATCCTTCTGATACAAGTTTGAAATATGGAAGAAGCTAAAAGCTGGAATTTATTTATGGGCAGGTTTGGATAGTAAAATCCTTTTACTAATCCAGAAAGCAATTTACCTTTGGTCAAGGACATGTAAAACACTGAAGAAGTAAGGCATTGCCCTTTGACGTCTACAGTTTTGCACTGTTCTTAAAAGAACAATTTATGGCACATTCTAATATTTGCTATCTTGCATCTTGTTCAATTTTCCCTGTACCCAAAACAACGTGAATAAAATACTTTATTTGTACCATATAACTCACCTTGCAAACTTTGAATGACAGCTCACTTCTTAGAAACTGCATTGCTTCACAGATGGGAAATTCAGAACATTTTTTTTAAACCAACAGTACTGAGCTACAGAGAAATCACTTTGTAGTAGATGCAGTGTCAAAAATGTTTTAATCTTTTCCAGAAAAGGAAATCTACCTGACATTCTGGGCTAAGCAGAGGTTTCAATGTATTTCTTTTAATCCTAAGAATCATGTGAAAAGTGAAAATAGAGTTATGAAAATGGTATTAACTAAATTATATGAGCAGATCGTATGTTCCTATGATTTGTGCTAAAAAGCACACACACACACACACAAAAGTGTTTCAAAACCTTCCATTTGAATTTTGCAAAAGTAATTTATAACCTTATGTCCCAAAGGGTCTCAGAAATTTGCTCAGAAGCAGGCAGGTCTTGTTTGAGAAGCTGGGAAGGAAATTGGGTCAAAGCCACAGACCAAATGCTATTAGCTTTTCAGACTGTAGAGTTTGAGACAATCTGTGTAATTTCTGCTGAAAGTTGATGTCTTAAATTTTAGTGAGAAACAGAGATTCCTTCTTTGCCTTCTAAGCTTGTTCTTCACTTTTCTCCCTTAGGCCACTGGCTGCACTTTAGCTCCTTACAGTCATGGGAATTGCGCTATTCTCATTTTCCTTTATTTTGAAAAGCTAATAAAAAAAAAATTCCATCCCTCCGGGCCACTACCTAGCACAATCATCTCCCAGTGGCTAATCAGACTGGTCTCGATGATGCCTTTGTTATCTTCCTTATTGATCCCGTTGAAAGAGGCATGTTGGGTGCAAGAAACAGGCACACAGTTCACACTCTGTCCGTAGATAACACAGCCCCAGTTTGCCTTATAAGCAGCAATACAGTAGTCAACCAGGGCTCCTTTTCCTCACTGATTCAAAATAAATTTTCCTATTTTTAGCTGATGTTCCTTCTTTCCTCCTCTTGTCTTATTATTTAATTTTTGCTCCGACTTTATTCTATCAGAATAGTAGATTATCGGATTAACTTTGTACAACATATGGACTAGTTTTAGTCTGTGAATGTTTAATCTTTTAAAAGCTCTTGAGCACTTCAAGTTCATGTGCATTCTCTGTGTTAGCTTTAGTGTGTATACAGTTCTCTGCAGCAGCCACATGGGACAACTGCGTCATGCAGTAACAGGGTTTCTGAAGGGAAAATGAGTAGGAGATATCATGACCACTGCTAAGACCTTCTTTCAGCCTGGGGATTTGGGGGCCATATGTTAAGACAGCATTGTATGCACTAGGAATGTAAGAAATCTCTCTCTAGCGTGTAGCTAGAGATCTGTGATCATCTGTGATGATGTTTAGCCTCAGCTCATCCGGATGAGATTGAAAGAAAAGATCTGGTGATGAAGAAGAGTTCATCCCACAAAAACTTCTCAAACACCCGGTTGTTCCACGTTCATATTCTCTGTAAGCTGGTGACCCACTGCCTGCATTTCACTGGGCAGTCTGTAAATGCTGTTTCTTGGATTCTGACATAGTTTCAAGGCGTTAAAGGACAGGGCCTCACTCCAACTACCAACTGTACGTAAAAGACAGTGACAGGAAACTCTGTAGTTAGAGTAACCTATCAGAACTCTAGATTTTAAGTAAAAAACATCGTTTTAAAATGTTTGTTAAGTATACCACAGTCATGCCACAGTAATATAAACATTTAAGTTGCTTAAATAACTAGTAGTTAATATAATTATTTTTATTCTAGTATTTTCTAATATGTACCTATATTACTTTATTTATTTTTTGACTTTGCTGCCTTTGAAGCAAGCACATATAAAAAAACATCAGTAATTGCAGAGCCTGCTATAGAAGGAAGCACTTGTCATGTTTCCCAGAAAATGAGGGAACACTTGTGGCAATTCAGAATGGCAGGAGAGGAGGCTTTGCACATGTTCAGTGCAGAGATCAGCAGAGGCTGCAACAGTTCGGACTGTGGCTGCCAGGAACGATGTGGAGGCCAACACAGTATCTAAAAACGGCATCTCCTCTAATGTGGTAATATCAAACATCCATCTCTTAACACCAGTTCAGCCAAATTATGTCAGTTAGTTTGGTTTTTCACTAGAATAAACATTTATTTGAAATAAGTACTGAACATTTTTTTTTAAATTCATTGATATCTGACAAGCTAATTTTTTTTTATTATTCTTTAAAAAGTAACTTGAGAGACCAACATTCATATAGTTAGTACTTAGCTTTTTGCTGGCCTTGTAAAGTAACTAATACGATCATAACAATACTTACATAGGTTTAACCTTGCTTACATAGAAGTTTGTATTATTGGCATAAATAGACATTCAATTAGACTGTCATAGGAGGGTAAAGTATTTCAACAAATATTTTTCCTTGTGACTCTATTTA
>NW_010587953.1:38033-94809 GCF_000705375.1 Tinamus guttatus
TTTCCGCAGCAGTCACCTGGAGCCTGTTGTTGTGGCCGGATCGCGCAGTCGCCGGGGCCTGCTCCCTGCCATCTGCGCGTGTGCCCAGTGCCAAGCACACCTGCACGTGGCCGGCCTCGCCGGCCCTGCTCCATGCAAGGAATTCTGCACTGGGGAGGGAAAGGATCGCAGCAATGCCAGGAGCAGGGGGAGGCGGGGATACAGGAAAAGGGCTACTGAGGGGGCAGATTCGTCCCTTACGGCCTGTACAAATAGGAAAGAAACAGATTTTTGAGTTTAATGTGGGTTTTACGCAGTTAGGAATACTATTTCTGTTTTCGCCTAGTTATTTCTAAAGCCTGCATTCTGAACACAAAGAGTTAATTCTACCACCTATTTTCATTAATTCCTTATAAAACTGGAATTGGCCAATTCACTATGGCATAAGGAACAAGAAACAGCGAGTAATCTGAAGAGAAGCAAATGTTAATCCATGAAAACACAATGAAATGAAATAGGCCAGAGGCCAACAGGAATTCTTTCCATGCTTGCTTCAAAGTGCCTGAATTTGAGGGCCTCTGTGTGATGAGTACCGTCTTTAGAAATAAAGGAAAGGTAGGACTTTGCAAAGGAGGGTGGCAATGGAAGTGGGCCAGAGGTTTTATTTAGAATTGGCTCACTAGGTGCATAAAGTGAAATGTTAAGGTCATCCACACAAGAATTTACAGAAAAGTATTCTTACAGAATAATATAGGACTGCGTGAATACTGTGCCAGTGTATTACTAAAGGAAAGCTTTAACTAAGAATGGCATCGAATTTATTGTTAAGCTGTAGGTGAGTCTAAAGGAAGTTTTGGACTATCTGATCATACCTCTGCATCCTTGAAAATCAGGAGACTTTTGCAGAAAGATTTCAAAACTATTTAATTCCTGTTCACCACAGAAGAGTGCAGCAAGAATGAGAGCCCTGCAGCCACAGGAGCACGGCAGGGGCGGGAGGTGGAAGCAAGCACCCGTCCTGCTACCCCCTGAGGGGAGCGAGCAGCTTGTCCTCTGCACTGGGTGCTGCAGAGAGTCCGCTGGGACAAACAGCTGAAGCTTTCTCAGTGTGAGTGAGGAGGCAAGATTTAAGACCCTCGACCTTCTTGGTAAAGCTAGCTCCAAAAGCTCCCACTTTATTGTTAAGGTTGGTTCATCTCAATTTTCAACTTTTATGTGTAGCATTTATCCAGACTTTGTCAGACTTCTATCAGACCTTATCCAAAGAGTTGAGTATAGGAAATACTTAAAAAATACCAATCAAAAAAACAAACAACAACAAAAACCCCCAAACAAACAAACAAAAAAAAAGACAACAAAACGTTCATAGAAAACCATTCTGGAACAAACTTGTCATGTCAAATTTAAAACCTCATTTTTCATTTAGGAGAATATCTGAGGTGCTTGAGAGAGAAATTCAGTAGGTTTAAACAAAAAGACCCGAGTTAGACATGATGGTGGAATGCAGGCAGGACTGCTCCAATGGGTAAAAATGACAGAACATATGTATACGCCAGAGTAACCTGAAGAAACCTTCAAAAATTTTCAGACAGTAATTAAATCATTTAAGCTAATTATTTTTTTCTTCTTGAGCTCGTTTTCTGATACTATTGCTGAAAGCCATCTGCTTTATTCAGCTTATTTGTGGCTGTTGTGGCAACAATTGCTGCTTTTCATCAGATCGAGATTTGTGTTGGCAAGTGTAGGAAACCAAGGCCAGATTCAGCAAAACACTTGATCTTCTGCTTAACTGTTAGCATATCTTTATATTTGCAGATTTCACTGGGACTCGTGGACAAATTTAATCAGGACTTCATCTTCACCACTTTGGAAGATGCTTCTCTAAAACTTGACATTTTACTAATCTTAAGTGATTGGTAATTTCTGTTACTGGATGGTGGTTAGAATAATTGCTTTTCCTTTCAAGAAAAAAAAAATATAAAGGAATCACAATTGCTATTGTATTTGGAGTTTTTTTTTAGACTATAATTCCATTCATTACATTTGAAATAGTTATTTGCCTGCCTTTCAGATCTATCCATTATACAATGTCCAAAGCATGACTCATTTCAAAAAAGGTTTTGCGTTTGTCATATATTAGTTTGCACTGCTTTATTCTTGAAGTGTTTCTCAAAGAGGTAACTCAACCGTCTTTACAAGCATCCTATTTTACAGACAGAAATATTGGTGCAAAAGAGTTGCCTGACCCGCAGAGCAGAGCACTGGTGACGCTGACAACGGAGACTTCTTCACTGTTAGGCTTGTGTGATGACTTGATTACTTACAATTGATTGAAAGGGGAGATGTGCAGTTAAACTCATCTTTCAAGCAAGCAAACATCCCAAAATGATAAATCACACTGTAACTGGTATTGTGTGGCCTGAAGCAAATTGTTATGTGCACTATTTAAAGGCTTAAACATTTTGACTACTGAGGATACTTGGCTAAGCAATAGGTGGAGGAACGTTGTTAACGGAAATCTTCCAGAGCTCTCTTCCTTTCCACAGGGTCATAGGCAAAATCTTGAAGAACCTTTTAATATTAAGCTTTCCATAAAGAGGTATATGCTCAAGCAATTTTTTTTTTAGTCAATAAAGAATAAAGAACTACACAAACCACACTTGTGTAACTGGCTGTCCGGTGATTTAAATTATAATTTAATGATAGTTTAGTTACTGTTGCCAAAATAATACTTGAATTTTGACACCATCTTGTGCTTGTATAACTGCCTGTCATTCAAGGAGCTCTAAGTGCTTTGTACATTTGCTTACTGTAGGCAAATGGAAGGACTGAAGGATTACACTTGCTTTTAAACATTAAAAATAGTGGGAATTTAAACCTGTAAATCACACTGAAAATAGTGAGCTTGAGGAACAACAGATTAGGGAAGAAAAGAATTCAGGTATCTTGGTTCATGCCATTGCTATCATTATCCTGCACTCCTGTCTTAAAAAATGTGCCACTAGAGCTTGGTAACCTAATGGCATTGTAATTTTTTTTGTGAATTCAGAATCCAAATCACCATCTAGATGATGAATAAAAATGAGTTTGCGAGTCTCATTTTAATTCCTCTTTGAATATAATACAAAACCATCAAACAGGTCTATAACGTCAGTTGACTGTTAGCATTAGTTCCTCCCGAACATGGTCTGCTTCGTAAGATGCAAAATAAAATGAACATATTCTTCCTTCCCAGAAAGCCTGATCCCAGTCCTCGCAGCAGCAGCTTCAGTTTTGGCAGCAGAAACGCATACATTAGCTTGCTCGAGCCATCTGCAAGGCACGCGCGCTCCTACCTCGTCTGTTCCCAATTAGAACGTTTTGTCTCTCAGGCACGATCAGATGCCATGCTAGCACTGGTAATGAATTTGGGAATCAAGTACCTCCCAAGGGATTTAAAATCTTCATGGATTAAGGAGAGTCCTTTGTGAGCTTTGGTTGTTTTCACACTTTGGCTGTTAAGTCTAAACAATATATCTTGGATAGCAATTTAATTATACGAAGAGCTGATATCCCCAGCAGAGGGATTTTTTGGGCAGATTGGGATTACACAGGTTTTAAAAAAATATTATTTTTTCATTTGTTCATTGAATAGTAAGATTTTTATGTCAATATCCAACATCATTTATTTTGGAGAGCTAATACAGTGTGGCTACATGCAGATTTCCCTGCTGCTCAAACTGAATTCCATTCTCTAGCAGAGAACAGTGGAGCGCAGTGCACGATCAGCATTTTAATATGCATTTATTATGACAGAGTAAAACCTATTTTATCTAATTAATTTTTCATGCTTGTATGAATATCAAATGACCTAATGTGATCTTTCTATTGGTGGCATTTACTTTTTCTGCTAAACCCTCTTATTTGAGGATAAAAGATTACATGCGCAATATATGCAAGTGATTGTCTTATTACATTTTTTATGCCTTATTGGAAACAGAGTATTTCATCTGAAGAAAATGTTTGATGGAAAATAAAATAATTTATTATTATGGTATCTTTGCAAAAAATTGTGATCACTGCAGTTTTGTCATCCTAAAACCAAACCGCAAATCTTAAATAAGCCATCACTAATATAGTATCATATAGTGATATGAATCACTTGCACTGATTGATGTATCAAACAATCAATCAAAACAGTTTTATTTCACTTGTAAATAGTATAGGGATACGGAGGGCATGAGGCTGAAGGATTCTTTCCAAATTCTATACACAAATTCTGTGCACAAAGCCCCTTTCCCTGCCAGAGCAAACTGCTCAGTCTCTTCCTGGATTTGTGCTGCTGTCAGTGGTGCATCCGTGCGGACTAAGAGCAGCAGCACTGGGTGCTCTCCATGCCCAGGACAGGGTAAGTGCCCCACGTCGCCCCGCAACGATTCACTGCAGAAACTGTTCCCTGGAGACTACCAAAACAAATCAAAGATTGCAAGTATGAAAAGAGGTAACCATAGTAATAAAAAAACACCAGCAAATCCCTCCTGCACCCCAAAGAACAGTGTAACAACCATTAAGTTGATTGAAAAAAATATTAAAATTTAATTCCACCAAGAAAAATCTTTGAAATGGCTGCAAAATATTACAAACAGTTCAAATTTTATTGGAAACATTTTAGTACCACTGTAAATAAGACAAGATTGCAGAACAGGTTCAACAGAAGTTGTTAACCAGAAAACTGCTTACAAAGCACCTACTCTTGCTCCCACAGATATCTACAGCATTTCACTGGCAGGATTCAGTGAAAAAACAAGTCTGAGCCTTCAAATTCTTACTGTATTTTTATAAAAGTATTTATTCGAAATGCCATACAAAATCGTTATCCTGACTAAATTTAGGAAAATGTAGCCTCGATCATCAATTCTTGCTGTAAATGTATAAAAAGGGCCAATATTACATTGGATTTTTGACTCTCCTTCTTGTCTTTTTCACAATAAATCCATGCTATTCAAAATGAAAGAAGCAATTCTATTCCTATACAATTAGTGATATCTATATTATGTTTCTTATGTCTCAATATATTTTGGAATATTAAGGATATTTATTAGATATCCCAAATTAAATTATTTTAAATTATTTTTGAAGTTTCAGACTATCAGTATGTAAGTTAAGATTAAAGAGAGACAAACAAAAAGTGCAGCTAGAATACCAGTCCTGGTAGAAATTTAAAAAAATGTTTAAAATTTTTGATAATTTTTGAGCATACCGTGTTACACCAAAACATGAAACTATGACAATAAAAAACTAGCTTTTTAAAGACTTGTTTATATCAATATAAAGAAGAAATTTGCCATAAGCTTTATTATAACTTTAAACTTATAATATACTATGTCTAATGCCACCAGTAACAGAGCCAATCTCTTCTATGTGAAGTAACTGAATATCCTGAATTTACATAAAAATTATTTCTCTCATGATCATGCCCACAGCATGATTGTGAGTTTAAATTATTACATTTCCTTTAAGTTTGTGTGCATTAAAGAAATGATGCTGAAAAGTATTTACTTAAATTAATGTAGCTAGACTGGTAATTTTTACTTCTCCACATATATTCTCAAAGAGATAAAGCAATTATTTTTGCAGCCTACTAGGAAAGCTGAGTAGCAGCCTGGCTGCTGTTTTTCAGGTTAGATGGAAGTCTCTGGTCCTGCTCCCTTCGTAGCCTGCAGAAGCCCGCACTGGCTGGCCTTGCTTCAGCACAGGAGCGTGAGCACACGCTCCATGTTCAGCACACGGATAAAAGCGCTCATCTCACTGCGTGCCATCGCAGTTGGCAGATGGCACCTTCCACAACACATTTCTTTGTTCTCTGCTTCAGCAGGGGAGTACAACACCAACTGAGAAACCGCAGGGCTCCCACACAAATCCTCATACCAAGGAGCTACATACATACGTGCACATGCTTCTCTAGGCCAAACTGCAGTGCTCGTTGTTGAATTATGCCCCTTCCTAGCACTTTCCTGAAAAGTAAACTCTTTAACTGATGTGTACTGGTCTTCGGCACTTGATGTCTGCAAGGATGGACCAAATGCTGAAGCGGCTGCAGTTCGGTACATTAACTCTGCGATCTTTATGTACACAAACTATAAAGTGCTTTAGAATCCGTTTCCATGAAAGGTGCAAATAAATAAGTGTGTCCTCCTGCATAATTTCCTTAGAGACACACAGTACTGGTGAGCCACACTTAGCGGTATCCTCAAATTGTTACAGTAATTAAAAAAAGGTATGAATTCCATACGGACATGCACAGGCCAAATTAAAACCAAAGAACACTTATTTCCCCTGTATTTACCAGGGTTAATGGCATTGCAGCCACTCCTTTAGCTCTGTGTCTTTCTAGACCCTTATGCAGTGATCTGGATAGGTAAAAAAGGGAATAGTGCTATTCTGGAAACCTAGGCAAAAAGGGTCTCCCTAATGTGCACTACTTGCGGTGATTAGTTGATTTACTGTAATTGCCATTTGTTGAAAAGATGAACTGTTAGGAAACTGCGTGGTATCATTTCTCTTCTGGGTTAGCAAGCTCAGAATATCAGGCACTGAGTACAATGATCCCCACTGCAGAATGCGGACAGGTCTATCAATTGTCAAAATTTCCTTGAGTTTGGATTATGCCATAGAAAGATCTCTGACAAATGTCTATATAATGTGCAGAGCACCACTCCTGTGCTTATACTCTACTATCCCCAAAAGATCTGACTATAAATGGAGAGCATCTTCTTCATTTTGCATATATGAGGAACTGAAGCAACTCTGAGAGGATTTGCTTAAGGTTTCTCTAGCCCAGCAGTTACTTCGGCTGATTGCAAAGTGCCAATAGTCAACCCCCCAAATGACCCTATGGATCATGTTCTGTTGCAATGGACATAACTCCCCTAAGGAAAAACAGTACT
The DNA here is from genome assembly GCF_000705375.1 of Tinamus guttatus. The sequence continues at coordinate 44,939 of NW_010587953.1, forward strand.
GTTTATTTCTGTTTAATAACTATCTTATACATTAGGGGCAAAACTCCCACTGAATTAAGTATGATCTGCATCTCACGTTATATTTGGAACCATATTCAAATACTTCATCACGAATAGCAGAACTATCAAGCAGATACCCCTAGAGCATGCTTGATGCAGTTGATTACAATTCTTAATGATTAAAATGCAATGTCATTTTTGCCTTTTTTAGATTGTTATTGTTCACTTTATCATGGTTCACATGACTGCTCTTTTCTTGAACTGTAGTGAATACAAACTAAAAAGGGAAAAAGAAATAACAAAGAAAACAGAACACAATAAATCCTATTACCCAGTTGACAGAATAAATGTAGATTATCACCATGTCCATATCAAATCGCCATCCACGGCTATCATCCTCAAAGTCCATGTAGTCCATCCTGTGAGCAGCATGGGGGAAATGCCTCCTTGTTACAGTAGCTGAGCGTCTTTGAAAACCTGCTCCAAAACAGAACAGCTTGTAAAGATCCCTATAAAAGCAACTACAGTGAGTACCAAAGAAGCAGCTAACCCCTCCCTCCCAATCATTTACAGAACAAGGGAAACAGGCAACTAAGTTACACCTCACTTTATCGGGCAAGAGGCTCTCTGGGGATTTGACTTGCCAAGATCTAAAAGCAAACTTCTGCTCCAGCAACTGAAACTGTTTTTTTGCATTTAGTACTAAACTAGTATTACATGCCTGTGCCTCCAGATCTAAGAATATGTCTCTTTTGGAGCCCATTTCCAATGAATGTGAATCTGTAACCTGAAAGTAAAAGGCTTCATATACCATAATCAATTTCTTGAGTAATTAATCTCTGGATTCCCTAAGCCTATGCATCTGAATTCTTTATTGGTACAGTCACATCTCTATGCATACATAAATACCTAATGACCACACAGGTCAACAGTGCAAAAATATCTGAAATCTTACTGAATTAATTCAATGTTGTATTTGAAATTTTTTTCAAAACGCTCTTGAGACCAAGACCTGCTTGCTTTAATATTATTTGAACTTCCGCTGATTGCCAAGCATGTCTCTATAGATATATACCAGATGATTAAAACTTGTTTTCAAAATACTGTTTGTATGCTGATAATTCTCTAAATATAAATTGGAGCACTGCAAACACACACTTTAAAGTAAATGTAAAAACCTAGTGTAAAAAGCAAAACTCAACATCCTTAATATAATAAATCTAAATACATACTTTTCTACTCTTAAACTCTTCTATCGTGAAATCAATTTGGTGGATCTAACACTGAAGAACCCAGAAAAGAATTAATCACCCAGCATGCCACTAAGAAACTCAATTCTAAATAACAAGCTTCTTAATAAATGGCTCATTAGATTTTATGTTTTTATTTTTAAATTGAATTAAGCTGCATATTCATGTATTATTTTCTTCTTAGATGCATTATTATTGTAAGTATTAGGATAATCCTTCTGGTAAGACAGAAGCAGAGAAGATGACTTCAATGAAAGACTACAGGGACTGCCTCAGTGGGCCAGGGAAGTGGTCCGCTCCATCCACCAGGCTCTCTTTAATAGCAAGTAGAAGATGATATGGAGAGATGTAGAGAATCCTCTCTGGAAGAGTCACACAAGAATCTGATTCAGAGGAAAACTAATTTTAATCTCCAAAACAAGAAGCTTGTTTTTGCACTAAAAGTGACTGTGTGTGCTGTTACTCTTTTAAGGAGATATTTTTGCAAAGCTATTCTTCATAAGTTTGCAATCCTAGCTTGAATCCTATAAAGCCTTTAGCATCAAAGATCTCCTAGGCAGGTCATGGGCTAGTTATTCAGAAAAAAATATTTCATTCATTTAATTGTTTTCTCTTCTAAATGTCTTTGCATAATAATTGTAATACAAAGTTTTTTGAACTTCTACCAGGAGGAAAGAAAATCACTGGGTAACAGTACCCTACCTATTGTGACTGGCAAGTTTCATTAACTGCACTCTTTTCTCCTTCTCAATTGAGCATAATGACTGTTTCTTTGTATTATTATTATTTCTTTATATTTTGTCCAGAATTTGTATGGCATAATTTTTTCTAGGCCTTCCAAGAATAAAGGTTCTCTCCTTAGTATCCTATTTAAGATAAATTGTAAGGGACCTTTTGACTCCTAATAAAATAATTCAACTAATTCTGTTCATTTTATGACTAATTTACAGTGTGACTAGAGTACTGACACACAGATTTTCATTGTAGAACCAGTGCTAGTTAGATATCATGGTAAGTTATTTGGATGAATTTTATTTTAATGATAATAGGGATCAGTTTGTCAGGTACAATTATTAGGTTTCTAGATGTGTATTTATCAGAGTTGCTCTATTGCTATTTATCTTATTTTGGAGAGTAAATATGAAATCTTCATGCCAATGAAGAGACTGGTGAAAGTTTGTGATGGTTTTCAGTGGCTCCAAGTCGGCTAATATTTGCCTGCAGCTTATAAACCTATAGTGACTCTAGAATAAAAAATGCAGGTTTTGTAGAGCTTTAGGTTGGAATACCACAAATTTTATGCAAGTGCATGAGTTAATCAACTGCATAAAGAGAAGAGTGATACAGACTTTTTATGTTATGTTCTTCATTATGTTAATTTAAAGCAGTATCTTTGCTTACTCAAAAATAACATTAGTAATTCTGTAACTGAATACTGGCCTTCTTTAAGTATCCTTTTCCTGCTATGAAGATGTAGTTTATGTGAAAAATGCTAATTAAAAAAACCTACTTCTATTTCAAACCTCATTTCTTCTTAATTTATTTTGTAATACTTGTCAAATATTATGGTCAAATGTAAGTCTGAATTTATGTTATTGTGTTCTTTTTTAAATTTAAATTGCAAATTACGTTAAATTTTATTACTTATGTTATAAAGTGATGCTTTTTACACATGAATTCTGGTCTATATTAACCCCTCTGGGGGGTCTCAGTCAAGACTGCTGTGTTCTTTTATTTATTTCTATACTTTTAACAAATGTAACAACTTAACAAAACGTTATTTTTGTGACACCATTTTCAGATCATCTTGCAATCACAGAATTATGTAAATATTTAGGTGCAGTAGGTAAGCAAGACTTGGTAGTCCTCACCCCCGAGAGGACTTGGACAAAAATTATCCGTGGTTTGTAGTTTTGTGCAATTCACCTTAAGCAAACCTGCATTCAATTTATCTAAGATTAGACCAATTTATCTAAGATTAGACTTTGTAATGTAATCATTCTACATTTAAGAACAGCAGTTTTAACATACCAAACTAGTTATTCTATAATTGCGCTTGATATAGAGAGCCCCAGAAATACTGCTGGCACTGTACTCAAGATATGAACGCAATCAGGAACTGCTTACTGTACAATATGTGTAATCTCTGTGGCTTTTCTAAGCATAAGTTAAGCAATTGAAAATTGATAGCCAATAATGTGGATTTTAATACTCTTATTGAAAAGTCTGTCTGCTACCATCTGTAAGTTGATTAAGCACTGGTTGAAAATGTCAGTAGTACAACCAGGTATAAATGGAATTCTGAAAATTTTATATGACTTTCTCATGCATGCCTGTGTTGCCACTCTGGACATGAATTTCCAGTCAAAACACATGTATAAACATGTGCAAAGCCTGCAGAGTCTGGCAGACTTAGTGGAAACCTATAACTGAAAAACAAAACAAAACAAAACAAAACAAAACAAAAAAAAAACAAGGCTGTGAGCAAATTATCCTTTTACACTGATAAATGAGTACAACTCAAAAAGGATTTTCACCAAATCACGAATAGGCACATTGGTGCATGAATCTATGCTCAAGTTTTGCAAGCTGCTGTTAAGACGCTAATGATATTCAAAATAAGACCACAAGTAATTTTAAATATTCCCTCTATTTTACAAATTGACTACTTTTGCTATGGCTGCAGGTGAGCTATGGAAAATAAAATTTAGCTCTAAAAAAGTGCCCGAATGAATAATATGCAAGCTACAATACCACTTGCATTGTAAGTACTCATGTAAGATCAAGTTCCCTAAAGGTAAGTTTATCAGGTCTACCAAGGTCATTTTGACCTCATTGCTTCTTTCTGATCCAGCCAGAAGCAGACAGACAAATAAATCCACTGAAAAAGTATAAGAAAGAAGCCAAGTACAGACTGACACCTTTCCATAGCTATCTGTACAGAAACAAGCATTTTAGGCCCCCTGTGATTTGGAAGCTGTGCTTAGAGCACTCTGTTAAGAAGTCACTGATGACCCTTCTTCCTGCAAATTTGTCCAATTGCATCTTTATCCCTTTTATCCCCTTATGCCCAGGTCTGGCACCCAAAATACTCAATGGCAATGAGTTTCTTAAATTAAGTAAGAGCTTTGTGGAAAACAAACAAACAAAAACGGGAAACTCCTTTTGTATATATGCAGTCTATTGCCTTCATTGGCAATATTCATTTGCTCTTCCTTGGTGTGTCTTGATTAACATTTCCATTTGGGTCAAAAGGAACACTGTTGAACCAGATCTCTTATTGCCAACACTTATTGCATTTCTGCCATGTGGTGCAGTGGTCTCAAAGGAAATAAATTGAGCTCATTTCAGGTGAAACTGAATCAGATGATAAGCTCCAGGAGCTGAAGTAATGTGCTCCACTAATGGCCTTTCACAACTTCACAGACCACTTCAATCTGCCTCCTGTAATATACATTCCCAACTAAAATGCTGTAGATTCCTGTTGTATAGAAAAGCTTCCATACCCTCAAATCGTCCCTTCAAAAAGATGCTTTGCTATATTTTAATTTGTGGTAATGTAATCAACATCCTATGTAAACCAAAGACGTGGGCTAATCAAAAATCAAGCCAATGACATAATGGCTTCCATTTTGTTATGTTCCTAATAACTCTACTTACTTTTTTGACTATGGCTGTGCATGGCATTATTTCAGAAAACCAAGCAAATCCTACTACTTTTTGCTAGAAATTGGGCTTTAAACAAGCCTCCATGTAAACTACGTAAGCCTTACTGTAAACCATTTTTCTATTCACTCTCCTATCTGTTTTGCTGGCTGCAAGGCTTTTGGAATTTAAATGTTGAAATCTGCAACAGTCTCAGACAGATAAATTGTGCCTGAGCAGTTAGGGGCACATGCAGCCAACTGGATCTGTTGAACTTGCTGTGTGTGTGACTTTGCATACAGAAGATCGGGGTGAGGGCAGCTTACATGGCAGTGCACAGTGAGCATCCAACAAGTCAAGGCTCTAGAAAAGCAACTTATTGCTGTGAAAATTTGAAAAAGATCTGCCCCCAAGACTTCAGTACAGGACACAAGATCTGATTGCATAAGGACTTCCCTTTTTAGAAGTGAGAGTGGTTTAGCAGCAGCTGTTCTCCATTGTTATAATTAGCCTTTTTTCCCCCCCCCTTTTTTTTTGACATTTTTGTAAGGAATTTGACATAAGAAGCTATTGTGAAGTTCTAGAAGAACAATGCAGAAATTTCAAAATGTGATAATGCCAATAGCTGATATATGTTTCATTGATCGAAGCAAGTGTTTCCTAGAAATTTTAGCCTTAAAGAATCAATTCTGAGGCAAATACTGCTTCTTGCTGAAAAATGTCAGCATAACTACTCGAGCCACCAGTACTCTCATCTTAAAACTCTGTAAATCCTCCATGGATACTGCTCTATTTGCCAATATTTTTTTTCAAGGTCAGAAGTAGGACTATCTTTTTTTTAAGCTATTCTCTGCATTTTTTACAGCTATAGATAAACCCATATGTTTTAAAGCTTGTATTTTAAGCTTAAATAGAACACACACAATACAAAAAAGCACTGCTTGAATTTAACATTAATTTGGTCTTTATCATTAATCAATACAATAACATGTCTCGGGCCTTCAAGAGAGAAGGTAGGCAGCTTCTCACTTGAAGCTTGTTTTCTGAGGTATTGCAAATTGCATTCAATCAAAGTTACAAATGTTTAAAATTGACATACTTGCAGTTTTGTACTAGGCAAGAAATAAAGATGAGATTTTTTTCCATTCACATAAAGCAAACTAGAATAAGGGATTCTTATTTACAATTAAAATTTTTGCAAAGCAACTGTTCCTACCATTAGTTTGAATTCAAATACATAAATTATGAGAGTGCCTCTTTTGTTAATTAACAATATTCTCAATAATAAATTAATAACCAGAAAAGAATTTGCAAAGACTGATTTCATAGACTAACAGTTCAGCAGTTACTGATTAAAACACAAACCATAAAGCTAGCTACCGTATCTCATCAAAGAATCAGGTTAATAAAAAGGATAAAAAAAAAAAGAGGAAAGAAAGCTTTAGAAATAAACCTACAAAAAAGCACATTAAATGCATGCAAGCACATTTTTATATTCAGTATTTCACATAACTAAGATACTGAAGATTAATTAAATGTGAAATTGTATTTACCAACTTTATGAAAACTATTGAACTCCTAGTGTGCCAAGTCCTCCTCACAAATTCACAGTAAAGCTAGAACAACTTGTGTGTTCTATCTTGGGCTGTTTATTTCCCTGGAAGTAAATGAAGCACCAGGAATGTGGGAGGGCAGAATAAGCTTAGAAAGCGTACTCTTCCTCTGTCCAGACATCTGTTATTATTCTATAATTATCAATACTCGAATATAAGATACTTGGCTAGTCAGAATGCTGGGATGCATACTAAAACTGGGGTAACTGATCTCATGTTTAATGATACAAGTCATTTGACTGTGGGAGTCATGAAGGAATTCTGGTGGATAGAAGGTAAATAGATTCTTTTTTTTAATGATCAAATGCTTTTTTGCTTTTTCTTTTATTTTTTTCTTCTTTTTCTACCTCCCCCTACACTACAACACACTAAACGCCAAATGGGCAGGACATCACACAACAGTTCTAAAAAATGATTTATAGCAAAAATCTGTTCTCCTACTTTAAAACTGGATCACTTTCTTCATTCTATTAATTTTCTCATCACTTTTTTTATCTGTTACACATTTCTTTCCACTGTCTCTCCACTGACTGAAGTTCTTAATTTTCTTTATGGTCCTTTGTTCATCCTTGGAACTCTATCTTCATTATCCTCTTTCATTTCCCTTATCTTTGAACACTTATATAAATAATGCTGCAAAAGCATTCTTTTTCTTCAAGTTTGCCATCTTCCCAGCTGACCAAATACTCTATTTCAGCTGTCATAAATTCTTGCTGAAATATTCTTTTGTATGGTACTTTTGTATCATATTGCTGTAGTGACATCACATCCTATTAGTTTCATTCCTCCCCTGTCACTGTTCCCTAGCTACTTACTGGCCTTCCAGTTTCTGTGGTTCAGACAAAATGCATAAAGGCAAAAGGCTATTGACATTTATAGCTTAGCTTTATACAAAAGTTAGATAGTCTCAAAAAGGGTAAAATAGTTATTAAAAGGAATAGCACACTGATGGTTTCCGGCCTCAATGCTACTTGGCACACTGCTCAATCCTCTTTAGATGCTTATTTCTTGAATTGCATGATTACCAAAATCATTCAAAAATTACTTTCATTCTTTAAGGATATCTAGATTTCACTATAATATTGCAGATCATTTAGCAAAAAACTCCAAGAGTTTTGCTCTACACTACTGTATAGTAGGATGTGTTCAGAGCAGCACAGCTGGGCTCCTTAGGGCTGCTTCAGTACAAACGGCTCAACCACGGAGGGTATTTCAGGGCTAAGTTGATACAAATTGTGTCTGATAAAACCTCTGCTTTTCAAACAAAACTAGTTCATAGCTTAACTAAGATTCATAACTTAAAGTACATTTTCAAGGTTTACCATTTTTATGTCCAGAGCACTAAACCCACATAAACCCACATTCTGAAAATATGGGAGAGCTTGAACCATATTAAATTTGAAAACAGCAGCCAGGTTTTCAGTGACCTTTATGCCTGTGTGCTGTGTGCAGGACAAAAGACCACACTTTTCCAGCAGGGCCACACCACTTGGTTTCTGACAGTACAGCACTGTCGAATCAGTTATTCTCACAGTCAAATCTCAGCATTTTTCTGTTCTCTCTTTTAAGCAGTGTAATAATTTCCCTTCTCACTCCAGTTCCCCTTCTAATGGAACTTACCCCTTTCAGCTCTTTTCTTCTTCCCATTCTGCATATTTTGCCTTCTGCAGCTCCACCCCAGCTCTCTCCTGCTCATGTTCTCTTCCTTGAAATTTCTGTCTGTGAGGGGGTTTTATGACTCCCTTCTGAGATACCTAGATCCTGCAGTCTAAATTACTTTTGTGGGACAACTTGTCTGATTTCCAGGTAGTACACGGCTTAAGTGGTACGAAATGTCTAGATCTCCCCATTAATCCATTCTGTGTGTATGAAGCTCAAGACCATAGCTTTTCACATATATGAAATGCATCTTCATATGACATTATAACACATACATGAAACATGACATATATACAGTGCAATGGATTACAACAAAACTGTAAGCTCGGCATCAACATCCAAACTGCCCTTGGAGAAAAAAAACATTACTTTTCCTGCCAACAGCTTCCTCCCCTGGGTAGTACCAAAGAACATCTGCCAGTTCTCAAACCTCTCAAGCCTGCTCATTTTTGATAGCATTCCGTGTTATTTTCAGTATCAAAGCATGATGCTCTGTGACACTCTGTGTTGTATAAGCAGCAGACCAGATATATCAAATTTGACCTATAAAAAGGCCAGTGTAGACACATAAAGAGGCTATAACAAGGATGTTGCTTTTTTTTTTCTTTTTCTATATGCTCTTACAGAAGCAATATATATTGTTCTTATGAACAGAAAAAATAGATTTGTTAGCAAGTCAGCACTACAGAAAGTGACTAGATCAGTAAACACAGGTGAGGCCTGGTGAAGAAAAGCCTCATTAGACTGAAAATGGGAAACTTGGATAAACAGTAAATCATACGTTTCACTTGTCTATCAAAGTATGCTTCCTTCATATAATAAATAGGAAATAAGTTAAAATTAGAAAGAAAAAAAGAAAAACACCCTCTTATTCCATTTTGTATGTATAAAATGATAATATCTATGAAATAATTCCAACTATTTATAAGATCTCTTTCATGAAAGATTGATTCTGGATTTTTGTATGTGTGATTCTTTATTGACCATAATTAGAAATGGTAACTTTTCTTCTAGAATAACTTTCTTCATTCCACTATGCAGATGAAATATTATAAACTTTCCAAACAAAAAAACTGCATATAAAATTATCTTGATAATATGTACAAAACTAAACATTACAGATTAAAAAAAAGTTACACATCCAAATTTCCCTTTTACAATTTGCAGCTTATCTTTTGGTTCAGAGCTTAAGAAGAAATTTTAACTTAGCTCTGCTCTAGTAATCATTCATCTCTAATGATCAGTTAGACATTTACTTTCAAATACTGTACTAAAGTGTCTGTGGAGATGGAGAAAAATATAAAAAATACCCATTTAAATCTGAAAATTACATTCTTCATGTCCAAAATTATATAGAAACTATTTTCTTACCTTCAAAAACTCTGAAAGCTTTCTTGCAGCTTGGTAGAGGCCATTTTGCAGAATTTGATTTTTGAAAACTTTCTTTTAATTTCAAATATTCCGTTGGAAAAAAAGATTTGGTAGAGTTGTTCAGTTCTACAAAAATTAATGGGAAAGAATATACATATATTAATGCTGCAATTACAGCAATAATTTTCCTATGTTAGTTGTACAAAATAAATACCTCATCTTCTGTGTAACACTTTTTGGATTATCACATATCTTGAGATTGCCTCAAGTTTTTGAAAATCACATAAAAACAAATATGTCCAGATACAGCAAGAACAAGTCTTAAACGTGCTCTTCTAATTCTCTACTTCCAGACTAAGATATTTAGCAAAGATAATGTGAAACACTATGTGAATGAAATATCTTATAAATAGGGTATTTACATTCCAAGACAGTTAATATCTCTATGAATGAATGAATCTGGGATATTAATTTTTTGTTCATGCTGTTCTTTGCTTTAGCATCATCAGTCAATAACAGCCGGCAATAATGGAAAGAAATGGAAAAGTCTGGAAAAAATTAATTAATACTTAACAGGAATTAATACTTAACATACTCTTAGAATGATTAATGACACAGTGGAATGTGTGAGGAAACAGCTAGATGGTCTGCAAGACAAAAATGGCAAAATGAACCTATCCATAATCATTTATCTATGGAAAATAGATTTAAAAGATGAACATATTATCCTATCACAGAGAAGTGATCTGATGATAAGTTACCAAACTAACAGGAAAAAAAAAATTAAACCCTAATCTTAGTTGCTTGGATGAACATTTTCCCTTCCAGCTATCATGGCTCCATATAAATACTAATAATACTGTGGTGTTTCCACAAGTCATTGAGTATCTTAAAAAGAGAAAGAAGAGAAAGGGCTTTCACAGACCTTTGAAAGGGCTTATGTATTATTACTATAATTATTATTACTTTTGTGCATTTTTGCATATCTTTTTCATAATCAATGTTTATTACTTTTAAGAGATGAATCTTCTGACAAATCTGAGAAAGCTAAAGTTTTTGTGAAAGGAAAAAGTGAAAGTCTGACACGAAGCTATGAGCCCTTTTGTTGCAGTGGCTCTTGCTATGTCAGAGGAAGGGGTTAGTAGACTCGAAGTCAAAAATAAGCTGCTTTTACTCTAAAGTCTTCTAATGTACCCTTCTGTATTTCACTATGTCCAAATGCAGATAGAGTTGGCCACACAGCATGTAGAAAGTACGAAATGCCCCAAAGCTTCTACCTCGTTTTGTGAGAACAGTGCTACTTTGTGCTACACAAACCCATGTCCATGAAGGGAGTGGGGCCATTTTTTCTAAGTATATCTGAAACAAATTCAGTCCTTTTTTCACAAGTGTTTTTCAATTTCTATGGAAGAGGTCTATATGGCATTGAATTTATTCTGACTGAGTACTATCAGGATTCAGAGATATAGTCTCTGGTGAGACTCTGCTCGCCTCTTGCAAGATCAACACGAGAGTGTTTTAGTTTCCTTTTAATGGCTATAAAAATTAACTCAATTCCTTGAAATTGACTTTCCAAATTTAACCACTAAAATCTTTGGTGAGGTATCTAATTCCTGTTTTTCAGCAAAAGCAGTGATGACAGCTCTACAGGCTTTTGCAAGGTTGCTTCGTTAGGCTTTCAGATTGGCCAGACTAAGCGACCTTTCCGTAGGGGACCCCCTCCCTGTTGCGTGGCCGACTTCTGTGCACAAATAGTACCCTTACTCTGGTTTTTAGAAGTGGTGGGTTTATTACACATGGGTGCCAGATCTGGCACTTCTTGGAAATACTTTACATGAATCAAAAACACTTGTTTCACAAGTGCACAAGCCTGTCCCAGGCTAGTACGAGAGAGATTTAAAAGATGGAGTTTCCTGGCATGGATTGTTGCAACCAGATCAATTTTTGTCCTTTTTCACAGGTGAGTCTCTGGCACACAATCATCTGAGCAAAAGTACATTTATCCTGAGGGGAAGGGCCTTCTGTCCCTTAAGGCAGACGGGAATGTGCTGCAGGCAACACCAGAGCAACGTGTCTGCACTTGAACTCATGCTCCCGGGACTAGTAGAAGAGGCTCCCCTGAGATGGGCAACAGGGCAGATTAAGCTTCCTCATGAGTCACATCTGTCTTCACAGCTCTGAACTCAGCACTTTTTTTTATAATGAACCTTTTCCTTTACACTTGTTGTTAATGGCCTTCAGCTTTTTTTTAACTTGTTACATTCATTCTTCTATTTTAGTTGCATTCAATTTGCAAAACTATACAAGCTAAAAAGTGAACTTTTGAACACATCCTTGTTTTTTTTGACATATCCTTGTAAAACAAAATATGAAAGTAATAGAAAGCATCCAGAACAGATTAGTTAAGGAAGCAAGACAGCCAGGCTGCAACATTAGTGGTAAACGTAAAGAATGCCAGCAATTCTGCTTCATTGGCTGCACAGACTAACAGCTGTGGCTTTATATAACTTTTAAAAGTCTTACATCTATATTAGTCCTGCACTACTTGTATTCCCTAGTATGCTGATTTATTAATTTTTCTAAGGATATTATATCATCAATATTTCTGGGTTGAAATACTGTTTATAACTTGCTCAAGATGCTATGCATTGGCAAATTATAAAATATTTTTCTTAATAGATATATAATAAAATAAAGCAATTTAATATATCTATTTTCAAATATATTGCTAAGCCAAGCATATACTGCCATAAACTACATAGCAATATGCTAGGTGTGGTTAGGTCATATGGGTTTCTCTGACCTGAAGTTGTTAATTCTACATATATATCATATACTTGCTATGACTCTCTATTCTTGGCACTCTATTTACAGTTCAGTCACACAAATCCATTTTCTCAATAAAACTACCTGCCTTCCTAAGTATTCAATTGCTAGAAATAATTCTGGAAATAGTTCACTTAGCTGATAGCACTTCTGAGGTGTTATAAAGCTTTGCAAAAACATTTCAGCAAGCATCCTTATCCTCTTTTTGCTCTCCTATTGGTACTTTAGTGCAGTAACCCTGTTAAATAGCTTTTCTTTATTCAAAGCCCTACAGCAGCTAAAAGCCATTCTCTAGTAGTGAAACGCACTTCATTTGTACATCAAATCCAAAGTAGCACAGAGCTTTAAGAAAATGAAGTGAGAACAGCTTGAAACCTCTACATACCAGGCAGGCATGGTGCTGCGAGTGCTCAGGCATCAGTTTCACATGCAGTTTTTCTGCCACAGTGCTAGTTTAGTCAGTCTCTACCCGTGGCCATTGCTCCTGCCACCCGCAGCACTTCAGTGAACCATGCTAGGGAAATTAGTATGGCCAAAAAATGCCTCTTCCCCACTCCAACAAGTTATTTTTCAGACAGTTCAGTTCCTCAAGCTAGTTTGTCATCCAATTATACAACATTGTGCTCTTCAAATGAAAAGTCTGTGCATGATCAGAAATAGAAGCTGGGTAGCTCTCCTGCCCAGTGCAAAATCTTAACTTAATTCCACATTATCTGCATCCCCAACCTGTCATCACCACAGCACTATCCCTGTTTAAGCAGGATGTCTGCATGATTTCTGCAGCATTCAAAAAACAGGTGTTCTCTCTGGCTGAGTCGTTTCCATTACTTTGTGACCATCTAGGCAGAGTTTAAGTGCTGTAGTCTTCTTGATATCATAGTGAAACTTTATCCAGAGTTTCGAAATTTACCTATATAAGCTGTAGGTATAAAGACTGACCCATGATGTTCCATGTATAGTATCAACAGGACCACTTAACCTTTCTGATCCCAAACAACAACTTAACCTTTCTTATTCCTATATCCTTTCTGACCCCAAACAACAACAAAGCACAAATGTTTTCCTACTGCATGAAGTTAGGAGTACTAAAGATGAGGGTGCAAGACCGGAGGAAGGCAGAATTTTAAAACAATATTAGTTAGAATTCTATAGTTCTGTTAGCTTTTATTTTTACCTATGGCTAACTTAAAGTCATAAAACCAAGAAAGGAATAACTTTTGTCATTAATTTAATAATTTTAAAATGCCTTTTTAGTGAGGTACTTTGAGCAAATGCATGTTTGTAATGTTCGGAGTTTATGATTATATAGCAAGACTAAATATGAATTTAGTAGGAATTTAGCAAAGAAATATGAAATATCAAAACCCCACCTGAAAAATTTAAGATTTTTGAAATATATCTTGACAGTAGGTTCTTACCATTTATGAAGGCCTGCATGTAATAATTCTAGGAAAAAAATAAATGAAAAGAAATCCTCATGATAGGTAAAAAGACCAAATTATGCTCTGCATGGATTGTGGATTTAGCACAGTACATATTCTTTATTATTCGTTGGGCAGGAGAATATTTTTGTAGCAGGGAGTTACTATGCTTTCAGCTACATATTTATTCAGAGCAGAAATACAAAAAGAAAGATTACAAGCATTTTTCTATATTGTAAAAAGTTTAATGTTTATACCTGCTTGGAAAAAGACTCTGGCAATTGTAGTGCGACATAGTGGGCATGGCGTGCTGGCTGGATTGTCTTTGGCAAGGGTCCTCAAGCAAGGTTCACAGAAGATATGGTGGCAGGGATAGCACATGTAAGGATTGAAATAAAGATCCAGGCACACTGCACACAGATAGCTTTCTTTGTCTCCTCTGAATTCATGCTCATCATCTGTGTGCAGGTTATCATTTGCAGTCTGCAAGAAGAGAAAGAGAGAGATCACGTTTCTTCACAGCTCAGCTTATAACTATTTTGGATAAATCAATCAGCAAGAAGGTGGCTTTAAATACAGCTGAAGAAGTCAGTACACTGTGTGATATTCTTAACTTTTAAAACACGTTACTTTCAATGAGATAATGAAACATATGGACAAGACAGGAATGTCACAACAAGCATTGAGGAAGTGGAGAACAAAACTCAGTAAAAGAAAGGGGAAGAAACAGTAAAAGAAAGAAAGAACAAAACCAAAAAGCTTGACCTAAACCATAATATTAAAAGATTTCTTATTTTAGAGCAAATGTTAATGACAATTTGTACCTTCATTATCAAACTACCTGGCAAATTTCCTAAGAAAGGCAAAATGAACAAACAGCCCTAAGTTCTTCTGTCTTTGAGAGGTAATTTGTGAAGAGTATGTTTCTGCAAGAGTCATGGTTTAGAACAAACCACAGCTTTATCACTAGAATGGAGACCCTTCTAGGTTTTCCTTCTAGGAAACCCTAGCAACTTTGGTTTTGCTAGCATTTGTGCTATGAATTTTCTTGAAGGGATGTATTTGCAGGGGGGCATAACCGGAATTCCATATTGTGGACATGCCATCTGAGTATAGAAACATATATATAGTACTACGAGGTTCCTACTTTGTTCCTGTAAAATGTAATGTAATCTGAAGATCTTATACTGATGGTACCCAAAGTTTCTGTCTTAGGAAAAGTGTATTTTCTTCATTTCTGTGGAAACAAAACAAGAAACAGATTTACTTGGTTCTGTTTCATCTACCTCTGCACTCTGTTTCATAGCTAACAGAACCCAACGTACCCATTGGGATCCAACAGATTCACAAGGAAACACCCAAAAGAGACAAGGGTGTCAGACACTGCTGAGTGCCAAAGTTCTTCTCAGATGCTCCTTATTCTAAACTTTCCAACCCTAACTAGTGGTCCCAATTTAAACATCTTAATTCCAAACTGCCTTATAGTATCAGTGACTTCTTGTAGACTCCAAAACCCACACTTCAACCCTACGCTCAACTACTTGCTCAGCCACTACCCCATACCCACCTCCTTGTCAGGTCTGCAGAAGTCCTTATAGACACCTATAGCCAACACTAAGCATATCTCATGACTCACCGCTACCCAATATATGCCACTCAGTGCCAGAGCAGCTGCATGATTAGCATCTAATTTGCATACCCACCAGCTGCCTGTTAAACAGGCCACTTTTGACACTTGTAGGCCATGGCAGACTATCACTGCTACTTGTATACCAAATACTCAAAATATTTTGTGGCTATTCAGAGACATGGGAGTCTCTATGTCTGTCTCAGGCATAATTATGTTTATGGCCTGCTGCTTTGGATTTCTGCTCTCTCTCATTAAAGTCAATTCTCTGCTATCTGGGTTACTGAACACAGCAAATAATCATTAAGCCCTTACAATACGAGTACTATGGCATTTAAAAACCAGAGTAGAAATATCTCTCCGGGAGGATTCATCAGTTCTAGGTAAGCGTAATTCCTAGCAGCTTGGGTCCAGCACTGTCCAAACACGAACTCTCGTGCAACCCAGAGTGTCAACACCTGGATGGCTCTTACCTCAGCACTTATTACTCCAGCTTGTTTTTCTCCTTGCCAGATCTGAGATGGTTCCAGAAGACCACAGCCAGCTTGCTTTAGTCTGTTCTGAGCAAACTGGAAATTTACTGAGGACACAACCAGGCTGCTCTGACATGTGGGTTTGCTTGGGATGATTACTCTTAGCTCTCAGCTCCAAGAATGCAATTGTGTCAGTTTTTTAGGGAAGTCTGCCCCGTGAAGTGCACTAGAGCAGCACTGTATTATAACTAATCAATAATCCTGCTTGACCCAGGGTGTCTATACACTTACGAGCAGCCAACACTAGCTACTATGGCAAAAGGTAATTGAGAGTTGGCTATAACTATGTAATTTTATAAAGAAGGAAGCCTTTCTTTGACAAAAATCAGAGAACAGACTGGCACGGAGAGTGAGGAATATGGTGTTTGTGCTTGACACACAACAATGATGACTTCAGCTGAAATTAAGCATTAATGCGTTTGGCAATGAAAAAAAACCCCACAACTCAGCCATGTAAGGACAAAAGTCAGAAATAAAAGCTAGCACAAAACCAAAAGATAGGAGGCAAGAGCAAGTGTTTGTGGACTGGCTTTGAAAGGAATGGAAAACTAATGGGTAGAGAAGCGCCAGTCTGACTGAGTGCACATTAAACACTGCAGAGGCCAAATTAACACCTAAGAGAGTGGAGGCTGAACAGCTGCAGGACTCAAGGGTAGTGGAAGGTTCTGAGGTAGGTTTGTAACCAGGATAACGTGAACAGACAGGAGAATCTCAGTGTCCACTGAAATTTGTAAGAAGATCTAAATTATTCTAACATGCAAGCTTTAGTCTATTTAAAAGTAATTTGATAGAAGAGAGGGAGAAAAGCTGCCCTTCTCAGATATTCCGTCTACTCAAACTTCATCAATTAGTGCAAAGCTTAAATCACAGCAGTTTCCCTATGCAAGAAGGTAATGTTAAATAATTTAAATGAGTATGATTTTTATTTGCAACTAAGCAGTCCAACGAGCAAAGCTTTGGTCTTCGGGAGATTTACAAGCAAAAAGATTGTTGCCTTTGCAAAGAGATTATAATACAGACAAAATTGAGGAAGGCCATATGGATGTAAGAGACAATGAAAGGAATAAAAGGCTGCAGAGTCCAACAGGGAAACCTCTTAAGAAGTACAAATCCTATTACTATGAGTGAAAGGTCCTAAAAATTTCCACATTCCCACATTGCATGGGAAATGCTAATACTGACTGTATCACCTTACTATGATCATTGATATTTTACTGGATGAATGTTGTGGGATGTAAACAGACAAGCAAACAAAAAAGGCAGAAGAACAAAGGATAAGCTTTGGCTTGAAAAGCCTGTAAACATGTGAAAGAGAGACATCATTATCATCTGTGCTGATGCTATATGCTCTCTAACTACATACTAGAGAGCAACTGCTGCCACTGTATTCAATTGTTTTATCACTTACTTCTCTTCTGGAAAAGCCAACAGGGCTTCTCTACGCAAATTAATCCACTTAGAAAGGGCTATTTGCTCTTTTCTTTGTATGAACAAACTGCATGGAAAGTCATGCAGTTTTTCCCTTTCCTTTCCTTTGGAGCAGACAAAATAGAGTAACCATCAATAAGATATAAATTCAAAAAAGGCATGGTCTGCATGTAATAGGCCTGCATCAAACACACCTGGTATAATGTTGTATGTTATCACTTAGAGAGATGATCACGATTGTACAACAGTACAAATACAAAAATCTAACACGAGCACACTAGTTAACATCTTTGCCAGTTCCCATAATCCAAGCTCAAAACAAACCAATTTTTCTAACCAATCTGTCTCTCTACTTTCTCATTCCTATCTTAGATTGCTAGTACAGTAGGCAGATTTGTAGAATAAATAAATCAGGCTCAAAAACTCCATAATAAAACATCGCAGATGGAGATTTTGAAGCTGGCAACTGATACAAACATGTAACCGTGTGGATTTCAAGAATGGATTGAAGATCTGTGACTTTTTAAAACATTTTGAAATCAGTGGCTAAAAAAAAAAAAGTTGTGAGAAATCTTTTGAAAGAAACAGGTAACATAAAGGCCATATTAAGAGACAGCAAGCAGGGCATCACATAGAAAATGAACCCAACTTATAAATACAGACACAGGTTTCCCTAATAACACAGCCACTTTAATTAAATCAGCAGAGGACACCAATACAGCTGTGAAGGACAACACTTGCAGTGGCAAAATGCCATGTTTGGAAAACTGTGAAACCACAAACAAGCAGAAAAGACGCTCAATGCATGCTGAAAACAGCTATCACTGCTGGATTGGGAAGGGCATAATCAAGCAGCTAGTGGCCCTCAGCACAGGCTGTGCTCCAGCAGCACTTGTCAGAAGTGGTAGGAATACAAACAAGAAACGATGGTCAAAAATGGCAAAATAAAAATCCTTTTGGATCACTGACTGTTGTAGAAGCCATTCAGACATTCAGCTGATTCAGAAATCCCTAAGTATCTTCCCCATCGTGTTCCCCCTCGCCGGCCCAAGTGTTTGAAGACAGTGCTTGTCTATGGGGAGAGAAAAAGAAAATTCTTCTAAAAATATGAATTCCAAAAAGACAGAATCAGACAGAAATGGAAAGAAAAGCTAAAGCATTCCTGATTGTGATTAGAATTACTGATAAGGCTTTTTATTCAGAAGCTACAACTTTGACTGCATTCTCCAGCAATGCAGTAAAATGCAATAAAACATTTACTTTCAAGTATTTGACTAATCCTGAGAAGTTGGAAGATTATCAATTTACAGATGGCACCACCACTCAATATGCTGAGGAAAGCAGTCATTGAGCACTGTGATGAAAAATTATTTTTCATAATTCCTTACTAAATAATCAATGTATATATATTCTTTTACAAGTCTAGAGGTTACGTAGACTGCTTAGTAGGGGGAAATTCTCCTTCTATCCTTGCATGTTAACATAAAAGTGTTATCTCCTTGCATGGGCAAGTCCTTCAGCACTCTCTTAGGGAAAAGCAGTGTGGGGGATGCAGAAGAATTCATAAAGCCTCATTTCTGGCCTTACAAACCAGAAGGAAGAGCTGATTTGCTGCACAGCTGCCTGTCTCACATTCTGAAAGAGAGCAGTTGGCATATTCTGCTTTACTCTCTCAGAGGCTTCCTTTTGGTAGTTTATTCCATGCTATTTGTAAGTTATACACAAATGAAACTATAATGATTTACAGCTCAAAAACTGAGCTTAAGCCTTTAATCGTAATATATATTCAGAACATTATACCCAGGTTTTAAAAGGATTTGTTATAGAAGAAAGAAGAGCTTTCGATCACATGTTGTTCAGAAATGAATCAAGAAGAAATTAATACTTTTTGGTACGATCAGTGGTTTCAGCAACATTTCCTAAAGAAATGCATCTTAGGAGTTTGTGGTCTCACAACAGCTTTTGAACCCTTAGTCAATAGTAACCAAACTTGACAGAACAGTTGAGAGATCTCAAGTACATTGGTTTCCTGCAGATTTCATCAAGATTAGCAGCTGGACTGAGTAAGGAGACTGAAACGAATGCCACCATCATGGGAATGTCTGAAGGGTGCCCTCACCAGGTGCCCATTTTTTAGCCAAGTAGTATAGTACAGAAGGCTCGGGAGAGGACAGTGGGAATTCTCCTCTGTCTGTAAGCAAAGGAGGAGGGTGTACTCAGGGATGTGGAGAGTAAAGAATGTGAGGGAAATCATAGGAGTGGTTAGACATCATGTTGGAGTTACGTAGGCTATGAAGGAGTGGGAAAGCAGGTTTCATTGTTCACCTAAAATCTTGTAGTTGTTTTCTTTCAAGTTAGTGACAGTAGCAGCAATAATATATTGTTGCTTATTAGAAATTATCTAGCCTAAATTCTGCAGGCTAGACCACTGACTTCTTATGGACATTTAGAAGCAAATTGAAAAAAAATGAAACCAAGTATGTTTTAAAAATGTCTAAAAATCCCTATCAAAAGTCTTTACTGACTAAACTAGCAGCAGTTCTTCCAAGTGAGGCACTGGGGTTTGTATGTCTTGCAGACTGTTTTGGCTGACTGGTATAATCAATGCAAGGGGCATGTTTTCAGGGTTCTGGCAAACCTAAGCTTAAAACATATAGATTATAACAGGGTAGATGATAGGCCAATGCCTGTGGCTTACATTTCCGAACAAATTAATAATTCGCTCTGAACTACCTGCACTCTAAACTTCTCCCTATACAACTTCTCAGAAAAATCCAAAGGCAAACTGAAAACTTCAAAGCAGAGCAAAGTAGCTTGATTAGCTCTCTGGAGGTACCTATTCCTAGGAGTCAGGTCCCTCTTTCAGACTCTCCCTGCTACTTTTGGGCTTGATAAATTGCCCAAAGGGAAAAGCATCTGAAAGACATTTTATTTCAAGCAAAGAATGTATTTTTGATTTGTGTATTTAAAAGAAGTAGCTTTAGGCAATGCAGGTCTTCAACTCATGACTAAGTATTTTGCAGACCACAGCTTCTAAAGCAACAATTAACTATGGGTAGACGCCTATACTTTAGTATATAAAGTTGTAAAGTGAAAACACTGAATGAAGATAATAATAAAAGTGAAAATCAGACCATTTTGAACATAATTACGCTCTAACCTCCAGGTGACCTCTTCCATGTTCCAGAGACAATAAATTATCTGTCTGTCTTCTCCCAGAGAACATACCCTTCCAAAGACTCCAACTCCCCTCCCTGTACTATTCAGGTCATTAAAGGTTGTTCTGAGGTCATGTGTATTCATGAAGGTTACTACTTCTCAGATCTGAAGAAACCTTTTGACCGTCCAAACGCTGTTCTCCCTGTTCTAGCAATTTGCCTAATCAAACATGCTTGATTTCATTTATGTGTATGCATAATAACTTTTCACTATCTATCTTGAATCATTTCTATCTTAAGATAATGATGGCTGCTATAGTATTAGTACAATATTTTCTTAGTCCTGAATGATCTCATAGGGAACAGCACAGGCAATTTAGTGTGCTATCTAGTTAAAATTCATTGAATTATTATGCACAGGCCCTAACTGTACGCACATTATACATGCTACCATCTGAGCTAAGTCAATAACTAAGTCTTCATTGACCTTATCATACCCCTACCAATGATAATTATCTATCATCTGGTCCATTATTTTAGTATCTGAGCATCTTACCATCACAATTCATCACAGCCTGTGTTCCTAGCTGAAATTGTTTTCTCTGAAATGCATTAGCATTTTTTTGTGCTTACCTGCTGCAACTTTCTACTCTTGCTCTGGTGGCACAAAGACTCCTAGGCAACCGCTAGAGCTCTGCATCAGGCAGAGGTTAACTAGGTGATGCCACCAAGACTGAGATTACTGGATTAATTCAGCACTCAGTGCAACATCAAGCCCATCTATAAGGATTTTTTATGTACAAGAATAAGCACTTCACTGGAGTCTGAGTTGATTCAGTCCGCATTCTTCTCTGGAAAGGCATTCATTTTATCATGAAAAAAGTATCAAGGTAATATGGCAACATCTAATTTTTGTAAGCCTAAAATTATTACAAAGAAACAAGAAAAACATGATTCTCTGGGATGAGTTTGAATTTTTAATGCGCATATATATTTAATGTGATTGTTAAGAAACCATGTCCTTTTACACAGTTACTTAAGTTTTATTCTTTCTACCAAAGTAAAAGATCGCCAACTGTTAGTTACATCAAACCAGTTGCTATCTCTGTGCTGTCAATTCACATATATAAAGACTTAGAGAATAAATTATTTCACCCAAAATATTAATTATACCTGTAAAAATGGACCATCTTTTAATTTTGAGATAACTAACACATTTGCTGCCCTTAAATAACAGACAATACCATGTATTTATTTTTCCATGCTACTTGTAGGCTTTGCGTGAACACATGCACTATTATTCTGTCAGGGAAAGACTCATAATAAAATGAGTTGTGAAAGGATGTCTGGAACAGTGCTGCTATATTTTGGCAGCTCTGCATAAATAGAGTCATAGGATTCCAAACAACGCATCTGAAATTCTTCTTGTCGTTCAGCATAAATCTGAAGCACTTATAATGATGCATGACACGATGTGAGTTAATATATAGCACACAAAAGGCCCCTTTGTGCACAACTCCTACTCCTGCCGTTAAAATAGGTCTCTTCCCTAGCACAGTTCTGCAGAACAAGCCTTGGAAAGAGGCCTGCTCATAGATCTAGTTGCAGTCCTGTTCTGAACTGCACTGTTTCTAGTCACAGGTATTTCCATTTCTGCAACATAGCTTGATAAATAACAGCACCAGACTGTAAATTTGGTTTTCTGCTAAAGGTTCACAGTTCCTGGGATTTGTCAGCTCCGGGTCACGGCTCTCTGCCTGCACTGCCTGCGCTTGCGGCTGTCCGGACTGCGGAAGATGAGCAGAACTGCACCAGAGTAAGTCGGGGAACTCGTCCCCAGCTGCACTGAGCAACTGCAAACAGGCATTACACGACCAAGATACACAAAATTTCTGACCACTATATATGTTTATACAGGACTTGCTTATTCATTTAGGCAAAAAGATAGGTGTGTTGAACTTAAGAGGCTTTTTCAAGGACTTTATTTAAATAAATTTTATGTAAACTAGTAGTATTACATAAACTTTATTTGCAGTGATCACATGATCACTCCAGTGGTATTAATATGAAAAACACAGAGACTTACAGCACAGGACAGGAGCAAAACTAATAAGTTTCTTGCTTTTTATTCTGCAAATATTAGGATTTGGGTAAGAATGATCAGAACCACACCTCAAAAAAGGAATTAAACCCAAATAAATTAACCGTGCCTCTGTCTGCATCTACATAGATGTGCACTACAGTAGATAGTGTCCTGGCTCTCCCTCTGGGCACTTGCTGGGACAGGCTTCCAGCTGGGTCAGGGTGCCCTTTCCATTGCTTTGGACAGCCAATGTGGAGATTTATGGAATCTGAAATATCCAGAACCTAAGTATAGCTTGTGATATGTCACAGCAAGAAAAAGATTCACCAAGTGAGATGAATTTCTTCAAAATAACTAAAATTAGGATTCTAAATTTATAAGGAGACAATTAAAGGTGTGTCCCAGTTTTCAAAATTTTCCTTATCTAGATGGGCAAATGGGTGATCTTCCTCAGAATAATGAGACCACCTATTTAGAGTCTTGGCCAGGTTTCTTAAACACCATTTCATTATTATATAATTAGATTCCCTGTATAAGCCATACTTAAGTACAACACATTCTTATATTGCATGAAAAGAGAGACATGAAAATATTTCAAATAAGAATATATTTGAGAAACTTTAGGGGGAAGATCAAATCTTGTCACCACTGGTAATTCTTTTATATTTTAATGACTAAAATAACTACTGAATAATCCAAACTTCACTGGAATTGAATCTTTGAATTCACTTCCTATGTACTTCAGCAAAAACATTTGCTGAAGGAAATATTTATAAACAGGACTAGCATTTTTTCCAAGATAATTTACATAGTTATTTTGACATAGTAAAACTTGCAGTTTATAATCTACCTGTAGTACACATTCTAAAGTGAGATTAAGACAACAAAACCCACCAAAAATATAGAAGTATTTCATGTAACAATAGAAAGGAAAAATGTGTCTTATTTCTTCATTTCATGCAGCCTCTGAGGAGTGACACTGAAATCTGATATTGTTCTATTAAAAAAAGAAAAAAACAGATGGATTTGCGGTAACAAAATGCAACCCAAATATTGTTCCTCTGAAAAACAAGATCTACATACTCAGTGTGACTAACCCTCTCTTTTCAAATCTTCTCTTTTGTTATATTCTATCAGAAAATATGAATTATGGTTCTGAAATGGCAGCTGCCAGCAATAGCCACTATATTCTTTCCTAAGTATTTTATTCAGGCAGATTCAAAGTCATCTAAGTTGTTCAAAAATTTGCTTTCCCTGAGAGTTAACCATTAGTTTCAAAGGGTTCAGCTGTGAGGACAGTGATTTGTAAATAAATTCTCTTTCCCAATTCTTGATTTAAACAGCTATTATCAAAATACTTCCTGTCACACAAACAGAGCAGAACTGTTTATTTTTTTATTTTTTATTTCTTACTCTAAGTGGAAAATCCTGTAGACATGCATGTGTGTTTTTGTAGAAATGGAACTTTAATATAATCAGAATAAAGCACCCTTCTATGTTTTCCCCAGAAGTTTGGTGAAGATAAGGCCATTTTAATTTTTAGGATGGCAACATTTCTCTTCTCTCGAACCTTCTTACAGAAGTCTTGAAGGGACTGAATAATGAGTTCTTATGATTTCAATTTTTTCTCCCTACTTAATATAGCAGAGTTGTATTTTTTCTAAACATTTTTAGAAAGCTTCTCAGAAACCAATATGAAAATCCTTCAAACTTCAGAAAACTTAGAGCTTCTGAGTGACAGGATCATGAAATGGAAAAGTGGAATTGAACATCTGCTATTTCATATTTCTCCAATGGGACTGAAATAGGAGGATGTGATTACTAACCTTGGTGTACATGCACAAGACACACCAAGGCAAGGATTTAAGAATTACTGTGCTAAAGTGTTCATAAGCACCAGCCTGTTGCCTTTAAAAAATGTAAAAACAAAACAAACAAACAAAAAAAACAACGTATAGCATACTGCTGCACAAATTCCCATGCTGATGAAGCAGAAATTGTAGAAGAAGTCTGGCAGAAAATCCAACTGGATGAGGAAAAAACAAAGCTCATCATTTCAGGGATATACTTTAGGGGATAAAATTAAATTTCTGCTTGCTTAGTGCATTTTGGTTAACTGTCTTGTAGAGGAAGTCTCCTTGCCATTTACTAAGCTGGGATCTGTTCCTTTAGAGGCACAGTGATGCTTTGACCAGATACTATGCCATGAGGTGATGCTGACTGAATGTGGTTCCTTTTTGTTGCCTCATGTGGTGGAGGAGGGACCTGCCTCAAGACAGGCTCCCAAGCACGTCTCTTCAGAAAAGATATGAGATGAGATGCAAACACAAGCCAGTGGAAGTGCCTCCGTGGAACGCTGCTGCGTTCACCACAGCGGGACTGCTTTCCTGGTGGCAGGAAGGGTGACATTGAACCGATCTTCTTGCTTAATGAAATTAATCCATGTTCTGATTAGCTATGTAGGACACTGGTAACATATATGCCTTTACATTTGAGAAAATGTGCAGAGTAATAAGTTATGATTAATAATAAGTTACAATTCCGCTACCTGTGTGTTTAGTTATGTTAGTTATGATTCTGCTTATTTATATCTATTTTGTGGCTTTGCTGCAGCATTTGCATTTATGCTGCACACTAACCTGGAATATATCTTTCCATTATTAGCGTAAATAATTTAGCATATTACAACATAAACCAGCACTATATTTCATTTATGAAAGGAGCTGTACAGAAATGCTCTTTGCATTTTCATTTTCTCCTACAAATATTCTTTTGACAAACTAATCTCTTTGTACTAAGAAAAGGTGCTTCAAACCCTACAGTAATGGAAACCATATTACATATTTTAATCACATTATTTCAAGAAACTGAAGCTACTCTGTCACATTCTATTACAACTGTAAGAATTCCAATCTTCCGGTAATTTTATACATTAATGCATGTAATATCTTCAAATACATCTCCATGAACTTTCTTCACTGTTTTTTTCCTCCTTTTTTGCTTAAATGAACAAATAATTACAGTGACAAAGTTTCTATGCAAAGGAATACTTTTACAGGAAAAATTGAAAACTAAATGAAAAAGAGAAAAAATGTTTTAGTAAATGACAATCATTAATAAAAAATCACCTATGAAAACTTTAAATAATAGTTAGATTCAATCCCCAAATATGGTAATCACTATAGCTAATTCACTGGCCATAGAAATCCTCAGCAGCTTTTGCTGGTGCTATCACACAGCTTGGTTAAGTATCTGGATATATATCAGTTTTCTGAAAGGTCTTTCATAAGAGGTGTTCAGGAGTCCTGTTTCACATACTATCTCACTAAGAGTTACAGCAAATCATGCTCAATCAGAAACAATTTTCTGATTAGGAAAAAAAGAAAGCAACAAATTTTCAAGTTCTGTTCTAGAGTCTGGATATCTGAACTGGAAGGGAAAAAAAAGACTAAAGAACAGAACACACAGCTGATAACAAAATAAACAGAATCTGTACTTTTACTTTTGTCTGAAACCAAGCACCACAGAAGCAGAGAATTGCAGCAAATAATTTTGATATTCAATTAACCAATTAACCAGTATCTAGAGAATTCAGTATTCAAACAGAAGCAGTAGCTATATAAAGTCTAAGTTAAAAAATAAGGTATACATGGAATAACGGAATAAGTTCTAAAACATACCAAAAAAAAGGCCTTATAGCTTATAGTAGTTGCTTCTAAGTTTAATAGACACTTCTCCTTCTCTCTCCCACTGGACATAAGGTGGTATTAGCACATCTAAAATCATTCCTGTCCCATAGATTTCACCATCGTGCAACATGGACCTACTCAACACCAACTGCCCACAGTGGCTCCATTAACAATAACAATTGTTCAGAGCAGCTCCATTAACTTTTTTCAAGAACTAAGTTGATCCTCCTGCACAGAAAAAAAAATGTCCATAATTCACATTTATGTCTGCGCATAAATGAATAGGAATCTAGCACAGTAGAGTGCATTCAAGCTAAATCAAAACAATTGCTACAGAAAGTTTCCTTCATGACACTAAGTTTTGCAAATTTTTCTTACCAGTTGAAAAACTGAGTAGTACTTAAGGCCTGATCTTCCTTTTGTGCTTAGATTTATACAGCTGAGTTCAAACACAACACTAATTATAACATCCCTGATCAAGAGGTGCTAAGGTTACAGTCAACACAAATGCTTACAAAGTACACAACACAGTCAAATTCTCTAGAACTCAGCATTTTGTTACTAAAAAAGAATTTTTTTAGCTCTCCCTCTGCAAGTAGACCTTGAAAGGCAATAAAATCCTGGACTCCTACCTGAGATATGTGGGACTCACTCTTTTTTTTTTTTTCCTTTTGATAAGGAGATGTGTTGAGAGCCTTGGGTAGCTAAAGGAAAGGCTTGCATTGCTGGCAGGAATCACTCTTTGAAGTCAACTGATAAAAGTGAACTCCTCTCTACTTTAGCATATTTTAAAAACTTTAAAACACTTCAAAAACATTTAGATTTGATAGGTTCTAAATCTTTTTATCAAATAATTGCACTTCTAATTTCATTTCCCTAATTTGGGCAGCATTCTGTATCCTCACCTATCAAAATGAAAGAACTCTTTTTCTGATGATGAAATATAACAATCAAAGACAGAGTAAAATCAAATGTCATGAAACATACAAGCAGTCATACTTGATAATGCTGGTTTGCAAGTAGCTTATGTCTAGCTAGTAAGGTGCGATCATTTCTAAACGCATTATTTATCTATTCCTCAGCTAAAAACAGGCCATACTTGTACAAATCTCACTGTATATGTTCAAAGACCTAGGTATATTAACAGAATGGAATACATTAAGCTTCACATTTTTTATGTTGTTCTGTGGCTTTCACAATGAATTCAGTGTAAGTCTAGCACTTTATTTTGGGTTGCAAGTCCTCAAGCAGGATATCCACTGTAAAGCCTTTGTGAAGGGTATGACCAGCACAAATGCTTACAGGGTACACAACAGTCACATTCCCTAGAAGCCAGAATTTTATTTTTATTACTAAAAAAATGTTTTTTAGTTCTCACTCTGCAAAGAGACCTTCAAAAGTAATAAAATGTAACTATTAAGGATAGCCTTGGAGAAAAGCTCCATGATGCAAACTCTCCAGCTCTTGAGCCTGCAGCTGTAACTGTGAAGTCCATCAGTGTCAACTTTAGTCATTTAAGCAGATCATTGAGTGGAGAGAGTGGGTACAAAGTGGCAGTGGAACGAACTCAGCTGGGAAGGAGATGCTACTTGGAAGAAGGCACAGCGAAAAGCACAAACATGTGTCAAAACACAACTACCAGAGAGAAAAACAAGAAACTCGGGAGAAGCACTGATATGCCTGGGGGATGTAGTCTTGCTCACAGATGTGGCATGAAGATACTGAGCAGGTATTAATAAAACAGCAGTTAATTATTCTTCCAAGGACTGTGCCTTGGCAGGAGTTCGGGCTGACAGATCACAAGATAATCTTCTTTTAAAACAATTAAACAAAAAACAGAAGTCACCTGTTGCATAATTGCGGAGGATAATTATGTAATTACAAAAGCTAAGGACTCTATCAATTTTACTCTATGAGCAAAATTGAAATATAACAGTGTAGATAAGTTTTTAATGGTTCTTTAGCCTGCAATGACACTGCACTCTCACTGTACCCAACTTTCCTGTATATATAACTTCTGATTTTTAATAGCTATTTTTAAAATGCCAAGCGATACTTCTTTATATTAAATACTTGAAAATATTGACTTGAAAATATTCTTTTAAAAGATCTTGTAAAAAAGAAAAACAAAACAGTAATCAAAGATAATAAAATCCAGCTATTATATTGCCATTTTTAAAATGTGAAACATCATTATAATCCCCCCCAAAATACAGTTCTTAAGTTAACATCTCATAAGCAGAACCATAAACCTTTATGATTAAGAACTACAGAAACTGTGCAAACAAGATTATTTCATAAATATACTGCATAATTTTACTGAAAGTTACAGAGTTAAACTGTACTTCCATGTTCAGCAAAAGGCTGACTGAAGTGACATGCTATACAGTACTACTAAAATTTTCATGCTCAGAAGCCTGAGTAAACTCTTGAGTAAATAATGTTGCATTTATTTCCAAACACTTCTAAAATAATGTTCAGAGTTAAAATTATTCAGCAACTGAATTTTAGGTTGCTAGGCAATAACACAAAAAATCAGCCTGTAAGAGCTCGTTCTCTGTAATGTGTCTAAAACATAGAACTTGCTAAGTTCTATAAGGTAAGGCACAATAGCCTTGTGAGAAGACATCAACCAAGATGCCCACATAAAGATGTTAGAAGGGAATGTTCACATGAAAAGATTTTAACGAGTTTACAATTTAGCAGAACACAAAGATATGTACTTATTTGTATTTAAATGTTTCCTTCTCTTTTGTGCGAAGGAGTGTGGTTTGTGCAGAAAGATGCCTTTGAGATTAATTCTTTTTCCTTCAGCAAAGGACTTCTGCAAACCCTTTTCTGAACTTCACAAACAGACTTCCAGAAGTGTGTGTGACCCAGCAATCTGAATGATGCACTTTTAAACTTCTGGACAATTGTCCTTTTGAAATACAGACCAAGAAAAGGTACACACGCTAACTCTATATAGATGCTGGACTTATTTTGCTCCTTAAATTATCTTTGTTACATACATTCAAAGTACAAATACCACAGTCAAGCTCTTCACTTGTATCAGAAGAAATTACAGATCAAAATCTTGAACTTCTTAAATGGAAAAAGCTCAACTACTGATTTCATGGAATGGGCAGCTATACCCCAGAATGACAATCTGAGAAGATGTCTTGTAATTGCACTGGAATTGTTTTGAGAATTCAAAAACTAACATGATTCTGAAATTGCCTATGATATTGAAAACTTGTTTCAGTTAAAAGTTGCAACAACTGCTACAGGGCACCAAGATATTCCAATCAAAACCCACGGAAAGTCTTCAGAGAATACGGCAACTATCTCTGCTTTCTCGGGTCTCAGCATAACCTCTCTTACCCTCAAATTTCAGTATAGTAAATAGTTTTTTTAGAAAACTATCCTGAAGTACGAAAATGCTTCATTACTTTTCATTTAAATACATTTTTGAATGAAACTACTATCCCCAAAACCTCATGACAGTTAGCTGGTAAGCAAAAAAAAAAATGAAATCTATTGCCTGAACTAGATCCTCTTAGGCACACATTTTAATAAACGCTTTGCTTTCCATAGTACTGTACTTTGCTACCTAGGCATTTTTGGTTTCAAGTTCTACTTCATTTTAGGTGACACTGATTTATGTAAACTCAAGGGTATTATTAATATCTTTAAAATGTAGACTGTGCAAAAGCATGTATGCAAAAGCTCATTGAAAGCATGTATCATCTTCTATAATATAATCAATTAGAAACTGATTTACTTTCCGAACTAGATTAAATAATTCAGACTGCTCCATATTGCCACAATCAATATAGCAGCTTTTAACTCAAGTGAGAAAAATAAGATTATGAGCTCAAAAACTGGAGATGATTTCTGGTTTGCATCAGACAAGTACTAATATGCATGCACATTTTATATAAGTATTTGAAAATTACTGCAATTGGGGAAACACGTAAGAAAAAAAAATCCCCCAGATGCCCTCTAAAGCATGACTTAATGACATGTAACCTTATGTAGCACTACAACAGAGATCTAGGGACAGATCACCAGCCACTGCTCACTGCTGCTCTTACGTGCACTAGAACTAGACCCATGTAATTACAGCTCTCTCTCTTTCTGGCATGTCTGTTCGGGCTGTGATTATCTGTCAAAAATGCAAAGATATTAGTGCCTATTTCAGTCACAGTGACCAGAGAACACAAAATTTGTTTTATTTCTGATTTGGTTAATTAAATTCACTTAGTTAAGCACTTTTTCATATACTCTGTTTTGATGAGCATTTCATTTTATATCTGCAGCATTTATTCTTCTCTTTGGCTGACTGTCACCCTTCTAGTTTGCTGTTCCAGGCCACTGAATCATTTCACACAGCAGGCTGCATGAAGTGCAGACTGAAGCTGAGATTATTGATTTTGCTTACACTGAAAAATATCCACTATCCAGTATTCTGAAGCTCTCTGAAGCAAGTGAAGATGCTAGGATATTCTAACTGTTAAAGCTTCCAATTAAAATACTACAAATCATCTCCTACAGAGAAGCTACTGAGCTAAGCTAGTGTTGTTTATTAACCACACCGTTTGGTATGAACTGCAGCTCTATTTAAAGCAATCCTTACAGGGAGTTCTTCGTAGCTCCTGTGTGGTTAGGCAGGGTGACCCTACATCTGCCATGACCACACACTGGTAAACTGAACTCCTAACTATTTCTGTCCTTCCAGAGTGTTATGTCCTTTCTTCTAATTTGTGTCTAACATATGCATGCTTCTATAGCATGAGAAGTACTGCAATTTGTGGGCTGAAAATCATCTGTGATGATGGCTACTGTTCAAATATAGCACGCTCTTTTCTAAAGAGTGGAAAAAAACACAGAATATGAATTTTTTTTTAGGCTTTTGAAGGAATTCGCAATGCAGTATGAGAAAACTAAGCTAAGTCAAGCCAAGTCTTCCTTATGGAGTGACTGAAAACAGCAAAAGAATATGCTGGCAAACTTTTACTTTCAATTGTGTAATTTTTTGTAATTTTTGCCAATATTGGCATCCTTATAATTTGACATTATTGCTAGAATACTCTGTGGCAAGTAAGCAGTATGAGGTAAGTCAGCAGTGTATCTTGCTAATTTAGCAAAGTGCTCACTGCAGTGGACTATATTTCTGAAGTTATTGCTAAGAAACAATAGCAGGAAAAACACTCACATTGCTCAACATAGTAACTGGGCACAGCACAGTGCTATGCGGTGGAGTTGCTGATAGTGAGGCAGTGAGGGCTAAAGCTACACTAGGATTCCCAGAATACACTCTCAGAGCACTTTTTTTTTTTTATTTTACAAAATTTCTACTTGCCAATAAGACTTTGCTACAGACATAAAAGTGCCTTTGCCTAAAGTTCTCTGAAGAATGGCTGCACATCCATCCTTTGGAGGGGGGCAGGTACATTTGTACCCTCCTCTTTCATTTGCTTGCACTGCTATGTGAAAACGGGAGCCCCCACCACAGAGTGGGCTATGTTTGTTCATGGAGTCACTGCATACCTAGCTTCTGTGGTATCTTCGTTGTTTGCTACTATGCTCATTTTTGCACCTCTCAGATTTGCACGTTCAGCATTAAGCAAATAATTCTTTGTATTAGAATGCATCACAAACTCCTCCACATAAATGGCACACCTTAGGTACTGAAACTGATCTTAATGGAGGTGGGATTAAAACCTTTTTTCTTTCCAAGGTACTGGCCTTCCATAAACTTCCTGATTATATTTTAGAGCAATGTACCAACATGGCATGCTAGTTGAGAATGGTTTAATTTAATATATGTGAGTATATAAGGCTATGAAGCTCTAAAACAGATACCAAAGTCCATCTTACAAATTTATGAAGATACAGGATACAGTTTTTATATTCACATTATAGAAGCAGAGTATCAATACACTCCTTATGTAATAGCTCTCTTAACTACTACAGGATCAAGTGTAATTAGAGACATGTTACTCCCAGGACAGCCTCATTGTATTTTGTCCTTGTTGTGACCAGTGACATTTCAGCTAATCTCTCTCTAAAATTACTCACACTTTTTGCATAACAGTTTTGGTACACTAGCCATTTATGCGTAAACTAAGGATAATCTGGGTATTTTTAGAAGGAAGGAAATCCAAGAGACAGATATCAATGCAATAGTCAATATCCTTCTAAATATGGATACATTCCGTACAAATAACAGACTTCAGTCCAGAAAAAGATTATCTAGTAGTAATTCTAATATGTTATTTATATCCTCCTGGAACCGTTTGCTATTATAAGCCAGACTGGTCTGTTGTGCTGCAGCAGGAAACAACATATTGCTGCAGGGACTACAGCAAAGGTCTCTTGCTTTCAGTTCAGAAATTCTCTACAGAAGAAATACAATCATAATGTTCCTGTCCAATAGATTTATTCTAACGCACAAAATCAACATACATTTTGCTATATGTTGCTATACCAAGATCTGGATTTCAAGAGGAGTGATATTTAATAGTACAAGGTCTTGGCAGTGCAGCCAAGAGGAATCACAAGATCCACCTGCACCTAATATCCCCAAACAAAATATATATATATATATATATTTTAAATCTTTTGCAGCAAGATTGAATGCTGAACCCAGTTAACAGTTTTTAAAAAAGGGCAAATAATGAAGACCTATATGCTGTATTTTTTTCCTATTTCTTCTAGTATCTTACTTTTCCATGACTGCCAGCAAAAGTTATATAAAGCAATGAATTAGGATTCATACTTGGTCATTTTCAAGTTCACAGCCTTTCCACATATCAGGGCACTTAAAGTGTCTCACATGCTTATCTACCTCCTAAAATTTTCTTTAAAAAGCAGGCAGTTATCTGAGGATAAAACTTCCATCACACTGTCAAGTTTCTCTAAAATGAACAAAGATGGTAAAAAGTATTAACTAAGAAAACACAGAAAAAAGCAGAGTGTAAGTTTGGTTTCCATATGAATGACTGCCCCCAAGTTTTTTCCTGTTTTCAGAATCTTTGGTGTAATGCTTCTTCCTAATCATACAGCTCTTTTTGCAATAAACCTGCTCAACTCCATTAGGAAACTTTCAGAAGGCTCCCAAATCATTTCCTCTTGCCAATTCAGAGAGCCAAGTGAATGTAACATTCCTCACTGGAAGGTTTCTTTGTCTCTGATGTTTTATCTTCCTTCAACATGACTGTGTGATGGATATGCCTCCTTCCCCAGCTCATCCTGACTTCTCACGTGTAGCCCTGTTCAGGTGTTACCTACCACATTATCTGATCCTGGTAGTTGCCTCCTTGATTTCTTCCCCTATCCAGACATTAACCATCAATAACAGTCCTGATGGCCCTATCCTGATGGTGAGATAAGGCTAACTGTGAGCACACCAGCCAACAGTCATTTCTGAATTGAAAGAATGACTATCAGTCAATCATCTTATCCCATAAATATGGGGACAGCCCAAGGGCCCATTGAGCTCTCCTTGCATTGCAGTGGGCTGCATGCTGGGATCTCCCCTTGAGCAGGGACACCTCTCAAGGATGCTCCTCAAGGTTAAGAGATCCTTCCCACTCCAGATTCGTGGTAAGTGACTATAGCGCGCCTTTCTCTTTCTGAATTTGTAAACTTTACTTTGTGACTGTGCACAAATCCCTTAGGCATAAACCGTTGACCAGGTCTGGGACTAGGACTGGATCCAGCCGCACCCAGACTCCCCTCAGAAGGAGTTTGGAAAGCAAGGGGGTCCAGTCTGAACCTCGTGACCCAACGGGAGGGTGTCCTTGGTAATTCTGTGTGTGTCTTGAATGTCCATGCAGTAACTAATAAGTGACCTTGCCATAGACTCTCGTGAAACCATCGTCATTACCAATAAAACCTATTCCTATTTCTTTCCCACGAATGAAGAGCATTGTGTCACTCACCCCCACCATCACTCGTTACGGGACAGACCACACTCAAGTTGTTTTTCATTTTTTAATGTGTCTTTTGCTTTGTTTCTTAAGTAAGTTTAATATTCCTAATTATAAAACTATTTTCTTAACCAATGGATTTGCTGTGTGAAAAAAAAAAGGAATAAGGACACGGAATTTCTTTTTTTCTGGTAAAGTGAGTTTCAGAGATGCACTGTAATTTTAGCTCTGCTCTTGCAGAGACATACTAATTTTAATCTACAAATGGAAACTGAGATATTCTAAATTACATCTATTTAGATCTTCTAATTGTACTTTAAAAAAGGCTATGCGTAAGCTCTCCTCATTCTATACACAGAATAAAATGAGAAATACAAAAATATGAAAATACAGTTACATAAAACTGTTCAAATTTTTGACCTACAAGTGATTTAGAAACTTTTGTAAAACTGTTGGATTTTTAAAAGACTGTGGAGGAGAAGCCTTCTTTAATGAGGATGAATTTGCTTCCTTCTGTCTGCCAGCATTATCAAAAACGTCAGATCCCCACTACATCAACTCTATTCCTTCTCCTCGTGTTCACTACATCAAAATGCTGCCTTTTTGAGCCTAATCTTTAGAAACAATATATCTAAACTTCTATTGTTCAAATAGAAGGTTAAAAAAAAAAAAGATTACAAATTACTAATAATGGGAACTGACAGACATGGCATTTTCACAAATGTAGGCACTCTCTTGGAAGAAAATTTAAAAAGAAGAAACACATACACTCTCCTCCACAATTCCAAATTGCATTAAATGTGAAGCCTGCTCCTAACTAAGACTTCACCATGTAAGAATTTCTAAAGACAAGTTTTCCCTTCTGACGTGTAATCATTATTAAGCATTTAATAAAATCTTAATAAAAAAACACCAGGGAAATTTATGAAACATTGTCCCAGGTAAAAACTTGGCAACAGTCAGCTATATTTCCTCTTTCCTTGGGTTTTAGTTCCTCTTTACTTAGTTTAAAGAGCTTTCTCGGGGTCTTTTTTTTGACCCATCCCTTAATCTTTACACCTTATAGTAACTGCTTGCTTTGCCAGCTGTGGTTTCATTTCACTTCCTTCTCATCCTACCTTACTTTGGTTCCCAACACTAAATAATACATTTATTCTTGCAACAACCAGTTGAGGAATCTGTAAGTAACCAGACAATATATATATGTATTTTTTTTACTAGCAGTATCACAGCAGGGATGTCTAGAGCCCACTGCACAAACACATGATGAGACACCTGAAGGATTTATAGCTTAAATACAAACACAGGAATGCAAGAAAAAGAACTTTAATCCAATTTACACATGAAAGACAAACACTGATGAAGGGACTAAGGTCAGAAGATAAACCTTCCAGTTCTAGTGTCTTTGCTACAAGACTGTCATTTGCTAGAAATCAGCACTGTAGATATGAAAATTCAAGGTTGCAGGCCAAGATAAGAATATTTAGCACAGTGTGGTAAAACATATTTTAGCCATCTGTTTATCCTTAGTTCTGATTAAGACTGGGAGCTTGCAAGCAAACTTACTTCTGGAAACTGAGCACCAGTCCCCTTTTCAGACACACACTTCCACGTTTTAGAAAATATACAAAAGCCCTGGTGATATCTCAAGTTATAGAGTGAAGAAAATAGCTAATAGTATTTTCTTCTCTCATACATAATTTCCAGAAGGATACTGCAAATTTCAAACTAGCTGTAGCTTCCTTTACATAAAATGGCTGCAAACAGAAATGAAACACAACTAGGAAAAGCAAAAGATACTTCTTTGACTGAGTTCTTTCAGAAAATAAGTTTCAGACTTCAGCAAATAATGCAAACACACAAATTCCTTTCTGTGTGCCTCTTGTTATAACAGAAATACTTCATACTCTTAGCTATCACAAGAGTAACAAGAGGCATTATTTATACTGGCTAGGCATGTTACTTCCCATTACACTCTAACAATATGCACTGTACATATTGTTAGTACATTGTATTAGTATTTGTTAGTACATGGTATTGTTTTGCAGCTCTCACTCCACAAAATAAAAGTGGAGAACCAGCCTGTGTGTTTGTAAAGAAAAAGAAGTGCAGAGTCTGGAAAGGTGCATCCTCTTGGGCTGCTTCCTGGGAAAGGTTTAATTGAAGGTAAAAATGAGATGTACAGTATCTTTAACAGAGATAAATTAAAAGATTCACCTCCCATTGCAGTTCTGAGCACAGATGCTTGAAAGAGCACTTAAGCGAAATGCTCCCCACTGTCATTTATCAAAACTCCTGCATTCCACCCACTCAAAAATTTCTCTCTTCTATTTGTTAAGTTTTACCACCTGATCATGTAACTGCATAGTAATAAGTATGCTAAAAATCACAGTTTCAGAGCACCACGAGCTCCTTTTCCAAGCACAGCCGGGACAGTCTGCGTCTCCATGCAGAAGAGGGGTGCGAGAGCCAGAGGGAAATGGGGCAAGGGGAGCTCGGCAGGAGCCCTCGGCTGGCAGCTCCACGCCACGTGAGGCTGTGGAGGGGACACGATGCCCCCAGTCCCCCCCCCTACCCTCCACAGTGAGCACTCCCCTTAAACAGGGGTAAGATCCCTGGTAAATAGGCCCTGCCGCAGACAGGCTGCCAGCAAGGTTAGAGACATCAATGCCCAACAGGGAACAAGCCCCACATAACTTCCCTCTCCAAACACTGTTCAAAACCAGATGGTTTGCTTCACATGCTTAGTTTTCAATACTTGGCACTTAACAAGAGGGCATCATTTGATACATCAAAACAAAAAAATAATGCAGAGCAATTGGTTAGGCAAGGTTTAACAAAAAAAGATTTGAAAGTATATTTTTCTTTCTCCAGCTACCACAAACTAGGGAAATTTTGCAAAACTTTGATCTAGAAAACAATATCTAGCAAAGATGAAGGTGGCTGAAGAGACCCCAGGTAACATGACTGCAAATGCTCATACATACTGGGCTTTTGCATCAGCATTTTATTCAATAAAAGCAATGAGCTCTGGAAATTTTAAAAATCATTTTAGGGCCTCTAGCATCTAATCATCTTTAAATTTACCATTGAGTGCTGGTCTTTTGATAAGGCATCCAGAATTTAGCAAGATTGTTTACTCCCAGTATCACAGACACTTTACAAAGTTCAGACAAGTTTTCAAAATATCACAATGCCAACTGAAATATTTGCTAACACAAACCAAAAACAACCATCAAATTCCCCCAAATTAACCTTCCTTCAGATGAAAACACATATGCCACACTGTAAAGTCCTATGTCCCAGACTCACTACATTTTCAAGCTGGATCTGCACATTTAATTGAGAGGGACACCCTCTATGCTATCATTACTTGACCTTGAATTCACTGCTTCCCGCTGATTTTGTAATATATTCTAAAGCATCTACTGATAATATCTAGAGGAGTTTGGAGTCATTCACTGTCTGAGCAGACTGAAACACTATGAAGACAGTGGAATAGTAAGAGCGAATGCAGAGAAAAAGACTTACATACAAAGGGTCAAAGCAACATCCATACGCTAATTATTATCTCTATATAGCACATTAAATGCAAACTAATGAAAACAACATACCATCTTACTCATTGTCAATTAAAATAAGCTTGACAGCTTCTAGATAAGGCCTAAATACTAAATTACATTGTTAAAAAATGTAAAGAAATCACACACACACACAATCTGTGGGCTATGGTTTACAGAAGCTTTACATGTCACTGTACTGTAGCTATGGAATATTTTAAGCCTGTAACAATGACATGTCAACTGAAATGGGAATGATTTCTGAAGTAGATGCTACTTTTGTGGTGTGAATTACTTCATGTGTATGCTCTATCTGACCACACAGTCTTTTATGGCAGGATTTTATGAGAACTTTCCTTTTAAGACATGCATACTGTTTATCTTTCTATTTAATTTCCTCTGAGTACATGATAACTGTGTTACTCATTATAAGATATATTCCCGGTCTCTTTGCTCCTCTTCTTCCCTCCCTCAAACCCGAATCTCATGACAACCCATGGTCTTTAGTACTGTTCCTATTTAGATGGCTTGAAGAAGTTAGCAATAAATATATGTGATATGAATGTTTAACACTTTTCATAGAATCATAGATCATAGAATGCTTAAGGTTGGAAGGGACCTCTAGAGATCATCTACTCCAACCCCCCTGCACACACAGGGTCACCTAGAGCACGTGGCACAGGACTGCGTCCAAGCGGGTTTGGAAGATCTCCAGAGAAGGAGACTCCACAACCTCTCTGGGCAGCCTGTTCCAGTGCTCTGTCACACTCACTGTTAAGATTTTTTTCCTTAAGTTTCTGTGGAACTTTTGGTGTTTCAGTTTGTGTTTTTTGTTACATTTGTATACAAAATATTTAGCTACTAAAGACATGGTATTAACAACAACCGTCAACTCATTATTCAAATAAGAACATTTCTGTTACGATAAATAATACAAACATCTTATAAAAACATTTGCATAGAGATACCCCAAAACAACACTACTTATGAGTGAGGAAATCTTGAATGCTAGTGTTTTCCATCTGGAAGACACAAAAGTCCTGATTTCCTTTGATCCTACTGATTAAGTTTTACAGTATTTCTTCCAAGTTTTTTTAACATTACAAAACAACAAGAAGTCTGACAGGAACT
This sequence comes from Tinamus guttatus, assembly GCF_000705375.1. Next base: position 83,849 of record NW_010587953.1, read on the forward strand.
ACTTGAAAGAAACATACTTATCTTTACCCATCTAGATAAAATTCTGCAGAGGAAGAACTGATTAGGTAGAATTAAAAAAGCTTCATGTACTAAGAGATCAAGAATTCTTGTTGGCAGGATACCTAAACCTAGACAGTATCAGTATTAAAAGACAGGGGAGAAAAAAAAAGAGTCAGAACAACTTACAAAAGCAACTTTACAAGCATAATTCATTTTAAACATCTACCTGCTTCTGTAGCCACCGTTCTCGCCTTTTTTGTTTTCTCCTTAAGCTTTTCAATTTGTTTCTTTCTCTCTTGCTCAGCTTTTGGTTTAAGGAAATATTTGCAGGTTGCACAGGACCAACAGGTACCACATGCCGTTCCTCTTCTACTGCACTTGTAGATGAAGAAAGGTTCATTGCAAAAGGTGACTGATCTACAATGGCACTCCCAGAATATTGCCCCGGAGCTTCAAAATCACATTCACTTTCTATTTCTCTATGTACTAATGCATTAAAGGAGGTAACTTGAAACCTTTTCCGTAGTTCATCAGCATTTGAACTATACTGGCCCTGAAAAGCAGTCTCACCTTTCTGACTTGACCCTAATTGCAAGTCACATCTTGTGTAAACAGGTGGATTTTCATTTTGGCCACAGCAAATAGTTCCCACACTTGAAGTTACATATAAAGCAGGCAACAAAACAAGACTCTCTCTGATATTTAAATCCAAACTGCGTGATCTTCTGTGAAAAGCTTTTACAGTGCATGCACCATTCACAGGCCAGGCAGCAGACGGATTTTGTCTTTGCTTTAATGCATCTGGAGGAAGATTTTTACTCTTCATCTTGAAACTGGGTGATCTTACTTCCAGACAAAGTGCTTCTGTTAGTCTTCCACTACCATTATAATTTCTGGCCATGTATGAAAACCCTTGATTTTTGATTTCCAAAGCTGCAGATAACACTTTGTGGTGGGGATCTGTGTTAAAATCAGATTTAATTTTGCAGAGCGTCAAGTGTTTTGCTGATGGTTTTGCCACTTTAACAGCAAAAGCTGCCTGATAGTCAGTCCGACTCTTGCAGAAATGTATGTTTACAGACTGTCCACAGGAGCACTTCGTGTTGCAAACAAAGTTAAAACCCCCTAAGCGGGCCTCACAGAAGGGACAGTGCAGTTTTCCAATTGTCCACTGTGCCTATTAGCAAGAAAAGAAAAAAGAACAACAGACTCATTGTAAATGAATGATTAAGAAGCCATTACTAGCTTAACTTTTCTCCTTTAATGAAAAACAAAAAGTAAACCATTTTAAACACAGAAAAAGAGACTGCCCAGAGGGAAAGAAAATAAAAGAAAAAAAGAAAAAAGAAAATCCACTATAAATAATGTTTTCTTAAAAACACTGCTTGCTGAAGTGATAACTAACGAATCCAGAAAAAAAGCCTCATACATTTCAAAATGTAGAGGCTCCAAATTATTTTAAAAAATTGTCTACACTTGTCTACTTTTTTTTTAACTAATGAAAATAAATATAAGATCCTTTAAAACAAATCAATTTACCCTGTTAATCTGGAACTGGCAAGCACAGTTTCTCACTTGAGTTTTCTGACTGCTGGTACATCTCTTGAATACTAAATACAGTGGAAGATTTCTCACAAGATGACTGTAGCTTTTGCTTTGCTTGCCCGAAATTACTTTAACGGGTACTTAATGTATTTTGGTGTACATAGCATTACAACATGACCCATTACAAACTCTTTTTTTTTTGTATCTTTCAGGAGACAAACATTTTCATTATTTGTAATTTGTAAGCTTTAATTCCAAAGCTACTTTTTCAAAGGAAAAACTTACCCCAGATCTATAAATTCACACTTGCGCATACAATTTTTAAAATAAATGTATTAGTCTGTTAAGCTGAAACATTTGTAAGGAATAAAGTTATGCAAGTGTTTGCAGCATCAAAGCAAACATGAGAAACAACACTACAACAACATGAGAAACACAGCTCTGATCACACATCACTCATGTGCCTAGAGTTGTACGTGAAATTCAGCTATGAATACTAAAGATGCTGCCCAACGTTTCTAGTTAAGCATTGCTTTTAGTTGCCTTTCTCTTTGCAAGTTAGACTGAGAAGATGTTACCATGACTGATGCACATCTAAGGGAATGCTTCAGAAAAATGTAGTTTCTGAAGAGGATTGTGTGCTAAAAAAAGACAGCACTAGAAAAAATTCTGAAAACTCTTGTGAAATTTAATTCTGTGTTTTGTGTTAAAAGCTTGAAATTTCACAAAACTTAAGAGATGTGTCTTTTATTGCTCCTAAGAGATTCTGTTTGAATTTGGACATGTTATTAGTTTAGAAGAAAAAAAAAAAAACTCCGTTTACATATGCTCAGTAAAGCTTTCTGAAAACTTTAGCATCTCTGAAAAAACCTTTAACATGCACAGTTCCCCTTGAATTTGTGAGGCTGAACAGTTCCCCAAAACTTGCAAGTTGTTTCGAAGATTTACAATGAGTTTTCACATTCCATTTCCCTTGCACCTTCAGTGAGTCTTGTTGGCACTCTGGCATTGTGGAATAGTATCTCACATTTCCAAATCCTGGGGAGAAATGAGCTATGAAAAGTCAGGCAAAATGGTGAGGATCCTTGTAAAGCCAGGAAAGAAGGAAAAGAAATGGAAGAAAAAGGACATCTCTGCCCTACGTGCTCAGAGACTCGGAGATGAGGTGCAATACAAAGGCGTCCAGTGCTGATTTAATGTGAACTTGGAAGCAGACTGTGGAAGTATTGACTCAGGAAAAGAGGCAACAGCCTAACTGTGGAGGAGGTGGTAGGAGGAAAATCAGCAAGGGATGAGGGGACACAGTTTCATGGTGGGCTGCATAAAAACAGAAAGCAGGGAAAAGCTGGCCAATTTAAGAACTTCTATACACTGAAGTGCGTATAAAACCAAATGAGATTGGTTAAGAACAGGGACAGATGGTAAAAAAGAACCGGTCAGGAAGCAGTAGGTTGTTACTGCCTGCAAATAGACTTTGTGCTTATGTAAAATGATTTAGCCTTTGACTCAGAAGAAATATAGGAGGAAATAACACATAATCACAAAATTATTCAGATCTTGGTAAGAAAAAATTGTGTAAAAAGCCCACACATTTATCCATAAACCTAGAGGACCTTTCTACAGAAGTCAGAAGGGAATGAGGCAAGAGTTTCCAGGATGTGAAAGGACAAAATCAGGGCTGAGAGCTGACGGCTTTCATACAGAACTGAATTCTCTGTCTCTGCTGCCAGAACCGAAGAACACTGCTCCTCTGTAATCCTGAGCAAGTATGTTGGGCCTTTTCCACATAATCATGGTCTACTGTTTTCTTATTTTCCAGGCATCCAAGGTGTATCTCTAGGCTTGTAAATGCCAGAAGGCTGGACAGCAACAGCTAACAGTGAAATGTATGAAATCAGCTACAATAAGACAGATCATAAAAAAATGAAGTAGAAAAACAAAATGTGGGTCTTCATTACGAGGCATTCAAGATTGGCCCCAAAGCTTGTGAAATGTTTGTGAAACAGATACACTATTTTGCCATGCAATGCTGAAGTCTGAGAAAGCAAAAATTTTAAGAGTTTAACTAATATAAAGAATGCAGGTTGCACATGACTCCCCAAATCAGGTAAGACTGAGCAGAAAAAACTTACAGCAAAAGCCTACTACTACTTCTGCTTCCTAAATCCATGCAATTATACCAGTTTCTCAACTCTCAGTAAGTTAAGTATTGAACTGCAGGGAAGCAATCATTGCAACAACAAAGTTGTGAGCTGCTTTGTGACTTCAAGTGGGCAGATACAACTCAAAAGTGATACGACTTCTGAATTTGCGGGAATACATTTTTCTATTTATATGACAAAATAGCACAAGTGATTTAAGAGACAGACATCACATTATATTCTATCAAGTGATCTCTAATAAACACTCAGTCCATTTTTTTTGAGAAACATGCTCCTTACCATCCTTCATTAGGATGAACATAAGTACTACAGGACACAATGACAAGACAAGCCAAAACACAAACACTTCAATATAAATTTAAATATTTGATAAAATAAACAGAGGTATCCTGTGTTAGTTTGACAAATGTAAATATTCATGCATAAATGTCCAAGAACAGAATATTCCCCTTCTAGGCTTTCTGCATACAGAAAAAAATGTTTCAGAGGAAAGGAAAAGAAGCAAACCCTCTGTAAACGGTAATAGATAGAAAAACTAATGAAACTTTTCTCAATAAAATGTCTATATATGATATGTGGACTTCACTGGAAAAGTGCCCTTGGTATTTGTTCTTTCTTCATAATTTACTCAATAATAAAGATGCGAGTTTTTTAAAAAATTTACCTTTTCAATAACGCATTTTACCCATTCTGGAATGGCTTCTAAGTTCATATGCCATACATTGCAAGTTTCCTGAGCGGCATCTGACAGCTGAGGTGTCTGTTAAATACAGAAATATTGTATTGATATTCAACATTCACATATGCTTTTCCTTTGAATACAGCCAGAATTTAGCTACCCAAACTCAGTAAGTGTTTTCATAACAACTGATAAAATTAAAAAGATGCTGTGCATACTCCAAGCAAAAAATAAAGTAGATGCTGTCAGTACTACTCTATTTCTGAATCTAAGGACAGTGGACAAACTCTTGAGAGGGAGATATTTTTGTTTTATAAGAACAGAAAGGATGCAATAGTTGATCTTCCAACTGCGCGAGGAACTGATCTCACAATCGTCAGTTTTCCAGTGAAGACAGGACGAAGTTAAGTTCATTTGAAAACGGTATTCAGCATCAAAGAATCATTTTACAAAGAGTTTCAAATTCATTTTCCAAAAACACTTGGTAGTTTAACTAGCTGAAAAGCCAAAGACTTCCAGTAAGTTTTGTTCAGTTTTTATTTCAATAATGTGACCAACTGCAGACAGAAAAGCGAGGTTTCAAAACTATTCATAAGAATAATGTTGGATTTTAGCTGAGTTTCCAAACTGTAGCATTTCACAAACAAAACAAATATAGCTAAAATAAATACAATTATATAAAGATATTTTAGTTTAAAATGAATTTAAATATATATATGCATCAAAAAGTTATTGTCGACGCTCTGCAGGAACCTGCAGGACTGTTTGTGCCTGGCCGTGTTGTCCTTCCAGTTGATGTCGGGGTAGTTGAAGTCCCCCATGAGAACCAGGGCCTGTGACTGTGAGGCAATATCCAGCTGACTATAGAAGGCCTCATCAACTTCCTCGTCTTGGTCAGGTGGCCTGTAGCAGACACCCACCACAGTGTCTCCCACATTAGCCTGCCCTCTAATCCTTACCCACAAGCTCTCAACTCGCTCATCATCCACCCCCAGGTTGAGCTCCTTCATTCCAGTTGCTGTCTCACATAAAGAGCAACTCCACCACCTCGCCTTCCCAGCCTGTCCTTCCTGAAGAGCACACAGCCTTCCATGGCAGCGCTCCAGTCGTGCGAGCTATCCCACAATGTCTCTGTGATTCCAATGGGACCATGACGCTGGGACCGCACACAGATCTCCAGTTCGTCCTGCTTATTCCCCATGCTTCACACATTGGTGTACAGGCATTTCAGGGAAGTAATCGAGCCTGCAGGTTTCCCAGGAGGGGTGAAAGAGGACCCTCCATGATCATTTCCTATCCTCACTTCCCCACTACCATACTCCCACTGGATGCCATCTGACCTAGGCTGCGCGGTACTGTTCGCCGTGTCTGTGTGACACTCCCCTTCCCCCTTCTTGTCTAGTTTAAAGTCCTCCTAACCAGGTTGGCCAGCCTTTTGTTTTCTGTTTGTTTATGTTTTCTTTCACTCCTTCACATTGCCAAGAAAGCAAAGATTTTAAAAAGCCATATAAATATAACAAAGATCTGCTGAGTTCCGAGATAAATGCATTTGATAAGTATAAATGCATATTCAGGAAACAAGCCATTAATTTGTGAAGTTAATCAACAGGAACTGATGCATACAAGTGTCCCAAATGCTGCAGGCAGATGACACCTTTAGGCATTCTGAGCAGCGTTAAAGAAAAAAATAGAAGACAACTTGCCAGTTCTTGGATAAGGAAATTACTTTCTACCCAAAAGGGCTCCATTTCTGATGATATTATTTCCCATAATTTTGACCTATGTCAGCTATATGCCAACTTATGTGCATGTCAGCTATGAATATAAAATCAGTGAAAACATCCTTGAAGTAGTAAAATTAACGCAGTTATTTGTTTCCTATCTTTAAAATATTTCCTCCCTTCTTAGCCATGATGTGGATCGGTTGGAAGAGTATAGAGAGCTCTGTTTCAGATATATACCAGGGCAGAGTATGTCTTGCTATGCTGTAAATGCCTGCACTGAAAACATTTATTTCTGACTATTAAATAAATACATATAAGTGAATAAATAGGGACTAGTAATACAAATTATGTAGACTCTTAAAATTTTTGTTTCTAGTTCTACTGCTGTGATTTCTATTTTTTTTAAACAAACAAACACACAAAACAGATCACATCCAATCCTATTTCCTTTATTTCCTTTGATTTATCATCAAAAGATGTATGGACTATCTTGGTGATGTATTTTGGAAAGAGTCTAACAGGTCTGCTCCATCCATAGGGTTAATATCTGTCTCCTAAAGAGGTAAATTACTATGTGAAAGTATATACAACACTCCTCCTATATTTAAAACCAAAAAGCTACAACTCCCCATCAGACTCCGTACTTACTTTAGATGGTTCTCTTCCGTGACATTTTATAAGGCAAGCAGAACTTGCTATGTATTTTCTACATTTCCAGCAACGTAGTGCATCAGTCTCCATCACTCATCTCCGTCTGTGATTCCTCAGATCTGCATGCCTACGTGTAGAGACCACAAAAACACAGTTCAAGTCACCTGTTAAATCCACACATACTTTCCTTTTGCAACCCCCATGTCTATCAGTAGTTTATCTTCACTATTGGGAAGGTTAATACTTTATTTATATAATAAACAATAATTTTCTGATCTTGTATAGAACACTACCCAAAAATATTCTAAACAGCAAAGAGAAGCAGCTGCTTTATTTCTAATTTAAATACAGAATTAGAAAATACAAACCCTCCAAACGTAGAAAATGGACCAACTTCGTACATGTTTGCACAAGAGAACTCTCGTTTTCCCAATTTATATCCCCTCTGCCAAACGGTACCATTTCCCAGAATATGTCCACAAAATTAAAACCAGATTATAATATACCTTAAATATGCATATATGTGATGCCATCTAATGAAACAGCAAGTCTGCAGAGGATGGAGAAAAAAAAAAGCCACTGTTTTCTCAGTGGATATCTGGAAGCTTGTTCCCCTAAACTATTTTGTGTGGGCGGCATAGTGTAACTGCTGAGAGCCTCAATAGGGCTTTTCACAGATTTGAGTTATCATGTGTGTAAAACAGAGACATAACTTAAGACAATGCCAAAAGGTCAGGAGAGCTGTTTTTCTGTTTGTCCCTTACTAGGATCTGATATCATTTTAGTTACTGTGTCCAAAGACGTCACTTTTTTGCAAGCTTTTTTGAATGTTCTTCTTTCTAACAGCTTCTGTTTTTATCCCCTTGTACTAGCTATACACAAAGAAACGTTTTACATTTACACACTCAACTCAAACATGATGCTATAGTTATGCGTACTCGGACTGCTGAACTGTACAATATTAATTGTCAAAGAAGCTGTGCCGTAAAAATTGGTATTAAAAGAATTTGTGCTCTGCTACACTCCAAATGTCTGATTCTGCAATATATTTAACAACTACACTTTTATTTTTCACTGACAAAAAAACCTGACATCCTCAACCTAGACTGTCTGCACAGCAGTTTGACTAAACCACATAAACCACTGACGTCAAGTTATCAGTGACATCTGAAGTGATGCAAACTTTTCCCTATCTAAACAGTGTCCAGTAAGCAATCACTGCTTTACAGCAAAATAAAAGTATTTTGATAAGTGTTCTGAAGTATTTACTTAGTTGTGCACAGACTTTTCACGTAAAAATACACTTTAGTAACAGAAAGGAATGTATAACACATAATAATCTACATAGCATAGGTTGTATTTTGTATAACCAAGAATGCTGATAGTAAATTATATATTTAAAAAGCCTTATAAAGCACAGGTAATCCTCAGCATGGTGTTACAGGAGGTTGATGTGCTCTGGCCTAGGGGAATTTAAAAGAGGAAATTCTTGTCTATCTATTACAATTCCGCATCTCTGCAGTTCTTACAAAGGAACACTACCATTGCACGTTAACACATTACAGAAGTTTTTACACGTGCCACATCAGAAAACAGCAAATTCTGATTTGTTGTATGAGTATTCTTATTTTCATCTGCACAAGGGTAACTTAAAAGAATACAAACACTAAATAAAATTTAAACACAGTGTCCTGGATATATAAGTTTTTATTTATCTTGTTTGCATTTTAAACTATTAAAAGGCCTCTTGTTCTCACCTTGCTTTGTCTTTTAGCAAAAATACCACCATCAAGGCTACAGATTCCACTTCAAGAGCCAGGCATGCAGAAACTAGTGTGTGCTACCCTCGGTTGTCCTTTTTAGCTTGGCACAGGACCACATTTGAACAGTTTCCAGATCAGTTGGCCAGTGAGCTCATGTTTACCTCCAAAATAGCATGCAGACATATTTGAGTGTCAGGAAGTCTTGGTCCCTTTCTGCCTCTGTTTTCACAGAATCACAGAATGGCTGAGGTTGGAAGGGACCTCTAGAGATCATCTAGTCCAATACCTAGAGTACGCGGCACAGGGTGGCATCCAGGCGGATTTTGAAGATCTCCAGAGAAGGAGACTCCGCAACCGCTTTGGCCAGTTCCAGTGCTCTGTCACCCTCGCACCCTTTTGTGTCCTTAAAACCTTTTTCTGTGGTTCAGTCCCAGAAAAGCTAGCAGGACAGGGTCCTAATCGTTCCTTCCCAAGTTAGAGACCTCAGTCCTTGTTCTTGAGAAGCACTTATCTGACTTTCTCTTGCAGACCTTCGATGGATATTCCATAGCCTTCTCCAATGACTTCAATACCTTGTTATCTTTAGCATTATAACTTTTCTCCTTAACATGTAGCCTGAATTTTCTTGCAATCTAGGCCTTACTCTTTCCTTTATCCACCTTGAATAAGGAGAACAAAACGTCTGTTATACTCAAGCACATTTTATAATTTGAAGCGCTTATATATTAGCTCCCCTTCAAACTTATCTTCGCAATGCAAATTCTTCTGCAAACGCAATAATACAAATAAATGCAATTCTTCTGATCTTTCCTCATGGATGAAGCTTTTTAATCTCCAGCTATCACTACTATTGTCAAGTCTTTCAAATGGGTCTTACACCACTATAAGTGTAATGTTCTTCCACAACAGCGTTCAAATCTGTATGCAGAAATTGAATTATTACTAGCATTGAGTAGCTTGGATTATATACATACGTATGTAGCTATATAGCTATCCCAATACGGGATATTCATTAAGTAGGTGAACAACTTAACACTGACTCAACAACAACAAAAAGAGAAGTGTGTGGGGGGGAATGCCTTATAAGGGTGAAAGCTAACACAAAATTCATCAGAACTCACTTTTGAAAAGTTGTTTTTTATATTTATAAGGACAGGAAAGTTTGGAAGATTAAAAAACAATTTTCTAATGGCCAATAACTTTAATAAGCAACTTCTGCATGAGATCTTTGCGGGTTTCTGATTCATACAGGCTCCCTATTATGCTCATGTTATGGGGAAATAGAAATGACTTTTCCTCCACCACTCCTTTATCTGGAAAGCCTATTAACAGCACCACAAAAATCTAATGGAGCCACTCATAAAGAACACCCTGCGATATAAGTGATTGATGAAGTGTCAGACAATGCAAAGAGCAAAACAATTCAGCTTCCTGTTTATTCATCTCTTGAATGAGGCTGTTTCTCTTTGGACATCCTCTCACCAGTGGGAGGTTGTTTGTTTGTTTGTAAGCTAGCTCCCTTCGATATCTACAGTCAAGTTCCTTTTGCAGTCCAACCTGTATAGTGTATTTAGCTTTGTTTGTTTCTTGTCAAAAAGAATTGCTAGAAAACACAAGGTAAAGCCCAAGAAAAGTTTTTAAGTGCATGAAGCCAAGGACAAAATATAAAAATGTATTTCTGTTGAAAGCCTAGTCCAGAATTTCTCTTTGACTAGGTTCTTCCTGCTCTCCAAAAACATAAAACCAGGAAAAGAAGTAAAGCAAAACAAGTGGTTCTCAGTGCTTCTTAGTTCAAGTCATCCATGACCGCTGCACACACTGCAGCCACCAAAGTGGCAACAGTAATTAGGTACAGCAAGAAACGAGGACACTGAAAGCTCCGCTTTAGTCACTGGGAGCTTTGAAGAGAAGATAGATGGGTGGCACTGTTGGATTAAGCGGGAAAATAAGTTACAAAAGCTGTCCTTGCTTGTCCAGTACAGGTCTGGATCAGAAGTTCCTGCTCCCAGAACAAAACGCCCTGATGCTTCATCCCCTGCAAAGTGATCACGGAAGCTATTAAGGTATATGCAAACACTGGCTGCCAGCTTCTCATCTCCTGACTATTTTTCCTCAGGGAGACACCACTAAAAGAACACTTCACCAGCACTTCTCAAAGTCTGCAATAAAGTGTCACTTTCATGGGAAGGCAGAAAAATAAGAGGTTTAAAGAACTGCCCTCTGAGGGCCAGAGAGGCAAAGGAGACATCTGCTCCCCTGCCAGCGCTGGCTGGACTATGACCCCTATTTTATTCTGCCCTTCCATCTAGCAGGGAGCAGCTTTCAGACGACGATGATGATGATGACGATGGGCTGCCAAGTGACGAGGGCTGGTGGGTCTCGGCTGACACTGTCCGTGGCGCAGTGACAGCGGCCTGTCCCCGCAAGCTCTGGAGAT
>NW_010587953.1:95438-124397 GCF_000705375.1 Tinamus guttatus
GCCCGCCCGGGAGGGGTGGCAGCGCGCGAGTGCGGGGCTCCGGGTGAGCCTGGCAGAGCGGGCCGCCCTGCGTGGCAGCAGGTGACTTGCTGTGCTCTAGCGTACGTTTCCTCCAGGTCGCAATAAGCCTCTGTTATCGCATAGTTATTTTGGAAAAGCGTTTGAAATAACGGGATAGTAGCACTCCATCAGAAGGTTAGGGTTTCCCATGCTTATTGCTAAGTAATCATTGAAATTAAAGATGAGAGTTGGTCAGTTTTGTGCTTAAACACTACACATTTAGCTGTAGAGTTTTCTCCAGCTTTTAAAAAGTGTAATTGAAGTCGTGGCAAACGACTCTTCTATCTTCCCGCTTAACGTTTGTACTTTTGAGAAGAGGACCCTGAGAGCCCTTCGAGGGACGCTCCCTGCTGGTGTGATGTGCTCCTAGTGACTCCTGCTGCTCGCTTTATAAAGCGGGTTTGCGTGGCGACGCTTGCAGGTCGGATGCTCGCAGCAGTTAACCTCAGCTCGTCCCTGCTGTGCCTGAATAGTGATCTTACATAGAGGAGAGAGACGGTTATTTTGGAAGAATTTTTGATAAGATACGGCATGTTCAGTTCTAAACCAAGTGCATCAATGACAAATAGTTGCAGGTTATAGAGCATTTCATAGCAGCCTTTATTGGTAAATGTATGCAGGACAAGCAAAATAAGTAGGAAAAGAATAAATAAAAGACAGGTCAATATGATGAGCTGCTAATTCGGGGCCTGACCTTCTAAGATGTAAGGATATTGGAAATATTTGAGCAGTGAGCTCTTTTTCTTTTAAAATTTTGCCATCTAACTGTACCCATTTTATTCCTCTCAGGGAAGATGTAGAATTATACTGCTGGGACTTAATGGCATCTCATGCTTAAGGAGAGGCAGCAGCAAAAGTGGTGCTGGGGGAAATAAATGAAAGGCACAGTAGGAAGTGTGTCACAGTAACTACAAAGGGAATGAGGGAGAAAAAATCCTTATCCCTACTGGTGGCTTTTATGAGTTTATATCTTGAGAGTTTTGTGCAGCGTATTTGATTTTGTTGAGCAAGAGGAATGTGCTGTTCATTTGCCGTCTGCAGGGAGGATTTGTGTGCCTGGCAAAGCGTACAGGGCAGCAGCCGTCCTGCCCGGGGCTAGAGAGGGTAAAACGGCTGCTGAGAAGGTGCATGGCTGCTGCCTGTGCTGTGGCGTTGCAATACGTGATGGCCTCTTTGTTAATTCCCAAGCAGGGTATGTGTGCAGTGCTCTTCACTGGGGTGGTCCTTGGATCTGTGGTGGGCAGTCTGAGGTGCCGTGCCGAACGTCCAGAGGGTAAGGCAGAAAGCAGGGATGGTCTTTGAGGCAAGGACGGGATAGCTGGTTGCTGCAATGAAGACTGTATGCAGTTAATTATTGAACACTGTGGTGTCTAGTGATTTTGTACGTGGACGTACAGTACAGGTCAGTCCACTGGCTTCTAACAAACAGTGTTATTTGCCAGTAGTCACACAGGGATAGTTCTTCCTTGCCAGCAGTGATGATGAAGCTAGGAAAAAAAATAAAAGGTATTTAGGAACCTGAATGACCTGTCTTTTGTTCCTGGAGGCTAGCTTCTTTATTAAAATACATCTGCAATAGAGGGAATAAAGGGAATTATTTTTCTCCAGTTGTTTAATAGTGGACCAATGAGTACTACAGACATGAACTTTCTCTGTAATCCTTGATCCTTTCACCTGTTAGATTGTCCTAGTCAGCTGGGGTTGTCTCCAAGACATGGATATTTATGATTTAATCTTTTGTGCTGGGACAGCATAACTTAGATAATGGCTAACAGGGGGCTTAAAGAGAAATGATTGAAAAAATCATTGCTGTCAGACAGACCTGCTGGGTCGTGCTTGAAATGCACAGGAAGATGCTTACTGTTGCATTTACCTTTTTTTTTTTTTTAAATGAGCAATTTAAGTACTTGAGTAGTGCTGTATTGATAGAAACCCAGTGAACAACACTGACTGGTTTCTCCCTTCACCACAAGGATTCATTGTTGGAAAAACTTTAGTGCAACTGGGTATTATAATACCCTTAAGCATAACATGTCAATATATGGATATCGTCATCTTCTTGCATTTAATTTTCTTTTGAAAAACAATCTTCTTATTGGCAATTTGACTTACTGTTAAAGAACTTTTTCTATAACAAGTAAATTCTAAGAAAACATTATTTTTCCCCTATTCCTGGAAACTAGTGAATTTACGTTTGCAGTTAAGGTTGCAAATCTGATTTGTTAAGCTAGTTACAGTCCTGTAAGAAATCTAAAGCTTGTACAGAAAATCATCATTTAACAAATCGTTTTTTTTTCCTTTTGTTTCTCTTCAAAGAACAATCAGATCGGTCTAATCTTGCTGTGTGTGGTTAGAGGATATGTTAGAGTTTGAGTAACTTTTTTCTTTTTTTCTTTTTTTTTTTTAAATTGTTTTAGTCATTCAGAACTAGATCTAATAAGTAATTCTTAATATGCTTTATCTTAAGTTGTAGTTGCTTGTTCCCTGAAATGGAATTCAGAACTGTGTGAGATGCAAGGATCCCCTCAGTGCTTCTGAATCCTGCTGTCCAAGGAGGTGCCTTGAGCTAGGGAACAGAAAATGCTTATGAAGAAGATATATACTGCAAACCAGTAAGGTCAGTGAATTTTATTAGTTTGTTTTCTGTTTACTGCCTGTTAGAAACTACTCCCTACAAGTCACTCACATAGAAAATAGACCAAAGGTCATTTCTTTTCACTGGCAGATTTCTTATTACCTGCAAGAGCACACTAGTTACCTGATAAAAACAAGAGTACTTTTTGTCTTTTGCTCTGCAATGGCACAGCTTCAAAGAATTTATGATATATGGGAGGGAGGGATGGAACAGAACATGCCTTCACCCACATAGCAATAGAAAGTTCAGAGATCTTCAGGGACCACCTTAAGTGTTTTGATTAAGCAGACATTCAAAAATATGTCTATATGCCCTCTGTCTATGCTGTTTAAGCTATGCTGTTTAGTGTGGATAAATAATAGGCACATTAGAAATAAGCCGGTCATGTAACTTTCAACTGGGACTTTTGATTAAGTGGTTTCATTTAGATTAAATGGAAAGATGAACAAAAATATGTCTTCAAGTAAAACACTTCACTTGAATAATCAGCTCGGTGAGCTAAAGAACCTATGCCAATAACTTGGCCAATCTGAACTGCTCGAGAATTTTCTTGGAGAGGAAATGTAGAATTTCTTTAAATCAATTCTTTTAAAACTATCTAGAATTTATATCAAAGCAAAATAAAATTCTTCCAGAAATAATGCTAGACCTAAATGGATAGTTAGTTCAGGAATGATTTTAGAAATGAAAGCCTACAAGGGAAAAGAAAAGGATTAAAAATATTACTAATCAGCAAAGAAGAGCAAGAATATGAGCAAGGGGATAGAGCAAGAATAAAAACTGTTAGAATGATGTTGAGTTAGAACTTGCAGAAAATACTAAAAGAGAACTAGATGACTCTGGACATAAGAGGAATGGAAAAGGAATTAGATTAGCTTTAATAATATGCAAAGTTATGTACTTGGAGACTACTAACAAGATTTTTTGCTATTAGTTGAGGGCTAATCAGATAGGAGAAGGAGTATCAGAGTTTGCTAATTGGTCACGGATTGTGCTTTGGTACTCTGATGTAGCCCCCAAAAAGCAAATCGTGACGTGCTCTGGGTGTCTTCGCAGTACAGGTAGAGTATTATTTACACTTTGATAGTTCTTTTTGTGGAATAGATAGTTGTAGTCACCCATTTTCATCAAAGAAAATCGACTGGAACAGGTACAAAGTAATAATAATATGAGGATGATCCGAATGGAGAGAGCCTGTCTTTACAGGAAAACAAGAGCATTGCTTACATAGTCAACAGAACAAGTGTTGGGAAGATAAAAAGTTTTCTGTTGATCATCAGTGAGGAATTACTGGAGATTACAACAGCCTTATTTAGCCTAAAATATACTGACCATAAGAAAAAAAAAAGTGGTCACTAAGAAATTTAGGGTAGAAATTAGGAGATTGTAGATGTCAAAGTAGGAAGATGATGGGAAGAGCTTCCTAAGAAAAGTGGTTAGGAGAAAACACCAACAAATCTGAAGATGAAGTACAACTGTATGATGTGAAGATTTCAGCAGCTGGTGGTGGGATTTAAACCTTTCCAGTTCTCTGTTGTTATAATCCCAGCTATTTTTTTTGAAAATCTACTTTTTGAGAAAAGATGATTAGGTAATTTACTTGGTACTTTGTTATCGTTTGATTGGGTGCATCTGTGCATGTCTTAGCTCTGATTTTCATGTCCAATAAGAGGCAATGGCATATCAATGAGTGAAAAAATATATATAATATCTCTTATGCTTCAGAAATGTTTTTTTTTTAATGCTGTCATCATTCAAGCCCTCCAAACAGCTCTGTAGCGTAATTTCTCTTTGGAGGAGTTACGGTTTTCATGAGACTCCAGCATCATCTGCTGTTTTACCATTTTTTAAATTGAACATTTACAAATGGAAAGCAGTGGAAATTTATTTCACTTGGTTGGTACTACTACCTGCATAAAGCTGAGGTATAAACAAATTAAATTGTCCTATTGAAAAATGTCTTGATTTTATAGGATCGTTAAATCAATCTAGCTTTTAACTCCTGTTTTTTCTGTTATAAAGAGTGTATGTGTGCCTACTTACTGTGTTTAATAATAATCTTAGAAACATTAAATAGGGAACATATATAAGTTGTCTGGCTACCAAGACAGCAATAAAATCTTTCCTTTTTCTTTTCTTGAATGTAATTCTCCTTGAGAAAAAATCCAAGTATCCCTTTTAAATGCTGTATTGTATAGCAAGCATTTTTGAATGATTAAAAACACAGATTTTGCAGTTGTTTTGTATTCTTTTTACTTTTACATTAATGGCATCTGAAATGTATTATCTAAAAAAAAAACCTTGATCAATGTGCAATAAAATTATATAGATATCTATAAATTATATTAGAATTAGCTTATGTACTCATTCTACATACATGCATGTACATATTAAGGTACATAATTAAAAATATTCATGAAATGTAATGAAAAAGTTACATTTTACACTCAAAGAATAATATTTTCATTCAGGTCTCATTTTCAATTTAGGAAATAAATAATTTAAAATTAATTTCCAGCTTTGCTTTTTGGAAAAGTATGTTGATTATATATCCTGGTTTCTGACAAATCTGTCACAAAACAGTCTGACAAATACAATGTTGTACTTGAGGCTTGTATTTTGATAATATAAGCAATACAAAGATAGGACTTTAAACTTTTTCTAACATGATACTGTGTTCAAATATTCTTCTACTGTAGTCAAAAGAATCTTCCACACTCATGTCCTGTTATGCATATTTTTAACTGTTACTAAAATACAATGTCTGATTTTGCCAGATCTCACAGAAATCAAAATTCTCTTGTCATATATTTATTAAAACATGCATCATAAATACGATGCAGCACTACAGTTAAAAAAATCACTTTATCTCTTACCTGCCTCTATCTAAAGGGAATAATACTTGACTCCTTTTGCTGTAGGAACCCATCTATAATCTCTAAGTGTAAACTTTCGTTTATCCCGACGGATGGTCGCATTAAAGTAACTGTTACAGATGTCAAAATTTAGTGATGGGCTCAAAGGATACTCCTTGCTTCAGTGTGGTCATTGAGGGCAGCTTGTACCTCCTGTAGTCAGTAAAGACTGAGATTTAAGGGGTGTTTCACTGTTCCAGCACTTTTACCAAAACTGGTGAGTAGGAACATGCACCCAGCTGGTCCCAGAGCTGAACTCTTCAAGTAGAAGCTCTGGTTCTACTAACTGCCAAGCTCACTTTTGTGCCTCTGGGCAAAGTTTAGTTGCATTCCCACCTCCAGCTGGCCTGATGATGAAATTATGTTCCTGTGTTTTTTGAGCAAGACACTAGGCTTAGACATTTATAAAACATTGTGGTTCACAGCATGGGCATCTATAAACTGCAAGTACTGTAAGAGCTGGTTGGTGGTAGAGGGACATTTGGCATAATACTTCTTGTAGATACCTGGATGTATAATTTTAATGCTGTTTAAGATCCCCACATCCCCCTGGTATTGGCAGATACAGCAGCCGGAGGCTGGGCTCACTACCTGAGGGCATCTGAAATGGCACTAGGGATTTACTGGCCCCTGGACTAAGTCCTAAGCAAAGTCCTGCACCAAAGGGAATCTGAGATGCCAAAAAGTAGCTGTTCTTATCTGCTTAAATATTTTAGTTTTTAAGGCCTCTGAATTCTGATACCAATGGCAGTATAAGACATAATGCATTGCATCAGATACAGAATTAGATTCTTATTTACTCATTGGTGTAGTTGCTGGCATGCAATTAGGCTTATTTTTCACTCTGTCCCTCCCAAAAACACAAAGATGCTAATATGTTTTTAGAGATTCTTTCTTTGTGTTACGTTCCATTATCTTCTCTCTGTGGTTCCAAAAAGGACTATGAGAAGGACACAAATTCAACAGAAGACTGATTAAAATGTGAAATATTTTGTTTATACAAAATTGTAATCGTACAGTATAGAACTTCAGAGCAGATATTAATCTGTGCAAAAGAAAGACATAGAGGAAAGAATTAGCTTCTAAACACTGAATTGGAGGCATTTTATTGAACATGCTCTGCGCAAAGAGTCCAAGGGAGAGACTGATGGATTTACCATACTGAGACGCAGAACTGATTTATAGTCTTTGTCAAGTTGTCATCCGTGTGAAAGATGCTTCCAGTTTACCTTAGATAGAAAAGTTTTATGGGTAGAAATAGATGTTACAAGTTCATTCATAGACTTGATCCTACAGTTTGCAGCTGGCTAAAGGACAGCTCTGTTCTAGCAGAATTTCAGCAAAGTCAGTGGTGCTCTGTACATTCAGTTGCAGTCTCAGGGCTTTATGCAGCATTTTGCAGGCAAAATGATAAAAGTATCAGTTGAAATAAAGTGAGGAAAAATGCGACAACATTCTCTGATCATATGATATTTCCATTTGAGAATATATAGAGAGCAAATTGATTTTTAGGAGCCTGCATGCAGATATTTAAGGTTGAGCGAAGGGCTGCAGAACACATGATCTTTGTAATGTAATAGTATATGTATCTCCCTACTTCCCACATCCACTCCTAATTTACTCAGCTTGAAAATCCTTGGGGAAGGTGCAGTGATCTTCTGTGCATCTTCAGGGATGAGCATGAAAGAGCCCAGCCTGTGAGTGGAACTCTTAAATGATGCCACTGTATGAACACACTGACAATGAAATACACAGTTGGCACATAATCACAGTTTCACGTTAATTGGAAATTTCCAGTAGATAACTTATCTTTTGGTCCATGGTATCAGTGTTTCAGAACATGCCAAATACTTGCTACAATGATTGTATATGTCAGTAGTTTGCTTTGTTGCTTATTGTTTTTTTCCCTTTTGATAGATCATAAACACTAATGATGTATAAGAAACAGTAAAGTTTGTTGATTTCTGTGTTAACAATGTTAAACTAGAAGAGGGACTGTGATTTCATGCTAAGTATAGCACTGCAAATCATAGTAAATTAATGTGCAGTCTAAATATTATGGATCATAAGAAGCTATTCTTATATTTTAAAATTGAATAGTAAACTCTATCTATACTTCCTCCCAATATTTCATTCTTCCTTTCTGTTGTAAGGTGAGCTGAGAGGGTAAGAACTGGTAGTACTTTGCAACCAAATTTACTTTGTTACAAGAATCTCTGTACAATTATTGAATATATGAAGTTCAATTTTTAAAAATGTAATTAATAACAAAAAGGAGAAAAACAGAAAATACTATTATATTGAAAATGTAATTCTCAGTGTTTTAATATTATAATGAAAGTGTAGATTTATTTAAACCTTCACAGAAAAAAATGCCAGTGAAAGCATCTAAATAGATGGTTAAAAGAATCTTAATGTCAGGAAGTCCTGTGTTCTCTGCTCATTTTCCCAGGCAGGCAACATGCCAAGGAGAAGCCGAGTGGCAGGTCAAAGAATCGCATTTCATGCCTGGCGCGTTGCCCATCTCAGCTTGGCAGTGAGAACCTACTTGGGCTAGTGCTTGGACAGCTCCAGGAGGGCTGGAGAGATTTATGGATCGGAGTTCTCCCTCCTGGCACTCTTGCCCTTCGCTTTTCTGCTGCTGGTTAGTCACCGTGTATAGACAGCACATCTGCCACAGCTGCCTGTTTCTGGATGTTCCTGGGACACGTGCATCTCCCCAGGCTGTGGTATCTGTGGTGTGGCTGTTATGTGTCACATCATTGATAAAAACAACCAAAGATGCTGTTTTTGCCTCTAAGAGAAGGAGCAGCTAGGTGTCATTAGTAGGCCCGTGTCTATAACTACATTCATGTGTCTTCTAACCCGAGAAATCAAGTGTGTGGTTTGGCAGCCTTTTGATGTGACTTAAAAAAAAAAAAAAAAAAAAAAAAAAAGGAAGGGAGGAGAATTCTGTTTGCAGCCACTCAAGGCCTTCCACCAGGAGGAATGGCGTGGCGTGGGGCTGTCCTGCTCTGGGCTGGCTGCGCTCTGGAGCTGCAGCCCGGGGCTTCCCAGGGTGCCGAAGCTTCTCCTAGCGCCTTGTAGAAAGGGCACGCGTGGGATAGCTGCTCAAACCAGCTGTAGGTATCTGCCTTTGTTTTGTCTTTTCCACCTTCTTTTACTCCTTCAAGTTTCTTCTTCTAACTGTATTTTATGCACTTTTTTTGGGGATACGTTTTTAGCTAGCATAATTTTTCCGCAATAACAGCTTTTAAACATTGTCTTTGCCCCTTTTGCATCCTTTCATATATCTTGTCACAACACTAATTTTCTTGTGTTCTGGTTCTTATCTATCCTTTTATTTTCATCAAGTGCTTTTTTTCTTCTTTCATTTGTTTCTCAGATATCTCCCTTCTACGTTGAATGCATGCATGCTCTCACTTTTATGCATTCAGCAGAAACCTCTGTGTAGCTATGAGATCATGTGGCATAAAGCAAAAGTACTGACCGTGCTTCCAGATAGTGGGACACCAAGCAGATGCAGAAAGATGTAACTGCTACTTAGAGCTGTCTGGTAAATCTGGGCTAAAATTGTCAACTGTGAAAGCAAGAGGCCCAGAAGACCAGCAGAGGGAGTGAGTTCCTCAGGCAATGCCCCTCTAGCAGGGATGCCCTGACTGCAGCCCCCCAGAGCCAGCGTCCCGCATAAGGCATTGAGATGTGCAGCAAAGGAGGGTGACTCCAGCAGCTCAAAACGTTCAAGCTATCTAAACAGAAAGCACTATCTTGAAATGGCTGCAATTTTTACTAGTGAAAAGTTTGAGAAGTTTAAGAATGCAGAAATAATGGTTAGCTGACTAGCGTATGAGACATTACTCAGGAAATCATTTTAATTAATGGTAGTGACATTTATCTTCATGATTGCTACAAATCAAATATTAACGGAGTGAGATTAAATATTTAATAGGGAAATTTATTCTATTACTGGCACATGTAATTTTTCACATCTGTTCATTAGAGTGTAGACTGAAATGATACATCTTCTTGCCGAAATGTTTATTGATTAACATAAATTTCATTACTGACTATGAGAAATATGTAAACATATGATAAAAACAAACAACTCAGAAAAGCAGACCTGTGTGATAGCCAAGTGATTCACTGGTAGTGCCTGCAAGATTATGAATCTCATTTTGATTACTATATGGCAAGTAAGTAACGATCTACAAATGGCTAAATGTTTTTGCAGTGTGCTTGTTCTTACTCACACTAAAGATTTTCATGAAGTACATTCCTGAGAATGTATGGGAAGGACAGGTTGACTTATCCCAGAGGCAAAAGCTTTCTGCAAGCAGTCTCTAGATGTAATGAGCTCTAGGAGAGGTGCAGGCTGTGTTCAAGTGTATAACAACTGCTTTCTCTCAGTTATTATTGGAAATATAAAAGAATCGATAGAGATGGGATAAAGACAAAATAGACTGAGCTAAATACCAGCCCAAGTGAAAACTTAGCTTGCAATTATCTGTTTGATATCGTCCATTTCTTTCAAAATTTGCTGCAATTACTTTTCAGCTCTTTTAAAAATAGTATATTGAAAATCTGTGAAACGGACCTCTTGTGCCTCTAGATTACAAACAAAATTAATGGGCTTGGTTAGGATGACCTAAGGAATGATTGCTGTAACTAACTCTGGAGAGGCAGGTGCCAAGATTCAACAAAAAGTCAATATTAGGGACAGTGCTGCTAATATCTCCCTAGTAGGGACAGATGTGTAATTTATAGAATAATATTATGTCTTAGATCAAGACCCTGTGTGAGGAGGAGTTGAAGATGCTCTCAACAAATACCGATACATCTCAATACGGATAAATATCATTAAATGTCATAGGTCTTCTGGGATTTCCTGGCTTGCTTTAGATGTTTTGCAGGTTTCACATTTAGGGATAGGAGATCAGGGAAATAAGTTCTGCAGATATTCTTATATATACCAGGGGAGGAATGTGATATGGTCTTCTGTGTTCTGAAGTGAATGGTATTCCTTACATTAATTGTATTCTGCAGATGATTTTTCCAGGAGAAAAAAGCATGGTAGAATTTAAAAAAGACAGTGCAAATTAACTAAAGAAATCAGCTTTTTCAAGTCTTTTCCGTTTTTTTTTTAGGTTTTGGAAATGGCATCAGATGTGAGATAACAGAACAGTCTAAATGACTGATGTACAGTTTTTGTTCTGTTTATTCTGTCATTTAGCAGGTGTGTCCGTTTGACTTAACACACCATAACTTGAAAGTTAGAACCTTGTGAAAGAATAGGTAAGCGTAGTATTTATAATTAGATTTTCCCAAGAGCAACCACTACTAGCAAACAAATATTTTGCTTTGAGAAAAGTTTTTTTCTCTTTGTTCCTCTTCTGTCTTCCAAATTCTGACTTGCTTTGTTTTAGACATCAATCTAAAATATCTTTAGTGCATTTCTTATTGCTGTTTCTGTAGCCATCTTTTTATATTTGATGTAATTACCTGTCAATCCATTACTAGCAGTAATGAAGCTCGAGCTTGAAAAGGAAGTGTAGTGACTGAAGTAGGTAGAAGTTATCATTTTGTATGTTAGCTTACTAACTTTCCTGATTGTCTGGGAACCCAGAGTTACTAGGAATGTCATCAGATAGTGATGTATTTGCCACATTACAGTAAATGTGTATTTTCTAAAAGCTCTATAGGACCAATGTTTAAGAGAGAAAACTAAGGAATATATGAGTATATACTTAATAGATATTAAACGCACAAATGATCAGTTAAATAAAAATTTTATATTTCAGTGCAAAGATGAGGTAATAGGGGGTGCTTAGGTCTCACCTTTTCATAACTGGTTCAAAAGTCATTTGTCCCCCGTCCTGAGAAGACCAGGGTCTTTTGGTCAGCACGTTCTCCAGGTCATACAGGGGCTGTTCTGCAGGTTGTTACAGAGAATGTAATAAAACATTCTCTAGAGAAATACCAAACCTGTCTTGAAAACCACGGGTGGACTACTGTAAGCACCATTGAGATATGTACAGGTATTTACCATGGTTTGGCTAAAATCAGCTTTTGCTGAACTCTGGCACACAGTGCAGGCTCTCGAGGGTTCCTGAACTAACTTCTTTAAAGCCTGCTTGATCACTGCTAGTACTGGGGTGCTGAATAATGAAGATGTGTACTCCGAGGGTCAACTTTCACTATGAAATATGCTTTCCCTTTCTGCTGCTGTAATTTGTTTTAAAATTATCTGTGTTTATAAAATACACAAATAGGAGAGAACTGAGTCATAGGTGAGTCTTAGTGCTTCTGGCTGATTTTGGGGAGTGTATACTCTATCACATGGCAAGTGGTTTCATGTGCTTACAAAATTGAAAGTGCTTGAAAATTAACCCTTCCTTTGATATCGCTTGTTAACTAATGTCTCTCTTTTTTTCTTTTAAACATAGACTAATAGATGTCTCTATTAGATATTCAGAGTGGTGATTTTTTGGCTTTAAGTGGCTGTGTCAGGTTTCATGTGTAAACTGTCTACAGCCTGGAATGGACTGTGATTGCTCTCTGTAGCATGTCTGACACGGCTTTAGTACCTATATAACACTAAATAGGATAAGTAAGTACATAACTTTTTGTTGAATAGTTGTCCTAGGCTATCCAAGAATCACAGATTTTTCTCCATATAGATAATGACTATGCCGAAACATCAATAATGTAGAATGAACCTGTTTCATTCCAGAATGTTGATGGGAGGAACACATAATTGGAGAAGTTTATTCCCTTTCTCTTTGTTCTGAACCTAACCAAACTGCTGAAAACCAGCAGATGCCTTCAATGGTCTACCTAGGATACTTTTATCTCTGGACACAGCTAGCACCATAGCTAGTACCACAGTCGTCGTTTCTTGTTAAGGACTAGGTGCTGGCCGTAAGTGTAAAGGCATGCAGGAAAGCATTGGGCCATAAAAAGGCTTTCCTTGGACTTCTAGAATTGATGCTGCAGTCTTTGACCTATTCTGGGCTACTTGTGCTGGGAGAGTGTTTCTGACTTTCAGTGACAGATACTAATTGGCCTCTTTCTTACCCGGCAACCTTGTGACAGGCCCTTACTTCTCCAGGGAAATAAAAACACGTTTGACTTCATCCTTGGCAGAATGTTTCTAGCAAGGGTTATGCTTTGACTCTCCCATGTGTTGAAGTATCTACCTGAAATGTAGCAAGAGGCACAAGTTGATGGGGGCAAGGACAAAGCATAGGAGTGACATTGCTGCAGCGTGGAATGAAGAGATACATAGCAAACACCTGTCCAGCTGTTTGCCCAAAAAGGGTTCCAACTGTTACCAACTGCCTTATGGATTTGGCTGTTTATCCGAATGCTAATATTAATGCTAATTTTACAGGGATGTTCTTAAAAGCCTATAGTGGCCTTTAACCCCTTCTTTTGAGACTGCAAATCTCAGTGTACAGCATATCAAAAATACATTACTAAAACAATACTTAAATAGGACAATTTCTTTCATATAATTTTCACTTCTGAACCTGTACTATCTATGCATTAAGGATGAGTGCACAGCTCATTTCTCTTTTGGAACATGACGAGATTCATCACATCAAGCTCTAATCCTCCTTGCATTCAAACAGAGTTGTATCACTAATCAAAACAGAAGGATAGTAAAATAGAAGCAGGACATATGGTAATAAATCCTATGAAAAGAACACAGACTGTAGCATAAATCTACCATCTGCTATAAGATTTATAGACTCCTTCTTTGCTTACTATATGACAAACAAATAGATTACCCACCCTGTTAGCCCACACTGATGGGGATTTTTTCTACTTTGTGAAAATGCAGTTAGCTTGGGCTGAAAATTGCCTCATACCTAGTGTTGCCTGTCTAAAATTCTTTGGTATATGGAAAAAGCCTGAGATGTTAGTTTTAGCTAACAGTCTCTTTTCCCCAAACTGAGATACTGCTGAGGGCAAGGATGCCCAGTGCTGAGCAAGTAAACTGCATCCAGTAGTTTGATATCTCAACTGCCTGATGTTTAGACTGGAAGTGGCAGTTGTGCTCTTGGCAAGGCACAACACCCTCAGGCCTTGCTGTACCCCAGGATATAATTTCAAGTGAATCTTTCAACTTTGAATATATAGCTGACGATATTTTAAATATCAGTATTTGACTCCAGATTTAATATTTCAGAGATAAATGAGGCACTTCAGCTGTTTTTCTCAGAACTCTTGTTCCACATTTCCAGTTTGCATTCTCTTTTGGATAGTACAGAGGTTTCAAGCACAGAGCAACAGCTGCAGAGAGGGGAATTAGAATCTGAAAGGCCTGATACGCAGAACTGCTAAGCACACAAAATTTAAGCAAGTCCTCATAAAAATCTTTGAAGCTTTAAAAAATCTAGGGAGAAATGTTCACCTTTAGTAAGAAAACAAAAAAAAAATTGAAAAGAGAAGGAGAAGGAATTGTACCAGGCACCAGGTACAATTCTAAGAGATATTAAAAATGCACAGATAGGCCATACATTTGTTCTGTTGAACTGCATTTTCTTCCTACTTCATGCTTATCTTTCTAGTAAGGTTTCCTCATTGATTGAGAAGTCTTGTACACTTCCAAACAGAAAGATTATTGTTTCACTAAGACATTTTTTTTTGTTCATCTGCTAGAAATCTTGTTTCTTCCATATTTTTCATTGTTTGAGAGTTCTCAGGCTCATCTGGAACTGGAATACTCTCTAGAAGATGGAAAAAAAATAACTCTTTTCAACTCCAAGACATATTTTTAATACAGATTTAACAGTAATGCCCAAAATGCTTTTAACTGTTAGGCTGTCTGTCTGTGCAAGGGCACAGATAGCAGACTTAGCAAATATGTCAGTCAGTCTCCTCTAATTTCCACTGTTTCTTTTTGATCAGAATTTCCTTAAGAATCCAGGATTCCTCAGATTCCTCAGATAAGGCATCCCCCTCACCCCTGCACCCACTATTTGCAAATTTTGAGGACACTCTGGGATGCTTTTGCTTAATCAGAAACTGACTGACTTTCTAGAACTCTTGAAAAGTGTGAGTAGGAGTGCTAGAAAAAAAAAGACCCTGATACTGTTCAATGTATAGGTTTTTTTTTTTTTTTTTTACTGTCACACGTAAATGGTGGGGAATTGCTTATGCATTGGTTAATATTATTACTTTATATGAATCACTTTTGTTTTAGAGAAGAGAAACAACTAGCTAGTCTATTTTTATTTCAGTGTGCTGATCACCTACTGCACCCCTTCTCTTAATGACTGTTACTCTGTTGCAGGTAGTAAATGTAGCTGTCACACTGCAGGTGCATAGACACTAGTATCACTCACTAAATTATACCAGTGCTTAACCGAGCAAGCCATCTCAAACAGCTTGAAGGTGTACAAGAACCTCACTGTTGTCAGTCTTCTTACTGCAGCCTGATAGTAAATTAAACGGTGCAGGGAAAGTGAAATTCAGTTGCACCTAATGTGAAATTGTTAGCCTGGCTCCTAGTACTTCTTGGACCAGGCTAGCTAGCACACTTCCAAACAAGTGACACAAGAAAGGCTCTTGTCATTTTTTTCCTTAGCATAGGGAAGGCCTAGTAACAATCTCATGTTATAAGTCTTGCCTATTCTCTTTCAGTGTAGTCATCCAGAGTGACCTTGACTCCTTATCTTCTTGGACTTCACAAGACTGGTTGATGCAGAAATCTGTAATCCTTGCCTGAAATCTCTGTCAGCAGTGAAATATATTCACTGTAAAATCCTTGTGTACTAATGTATGGAAAGACTTGACTGTTCTCAGTCCTCACTCTACTAATGTGAAGGCCCTGGTCCTACTTCTTAAAATGCACAGGAAAGTACATTTTCCCCTACCTAGACAATTAAAAGCAAACTAAAAGTGCAAATGAAGGAAGCCCTTCCTGCTAAAGAACGCTCTATTAGACTTTGAGATGCACAGAAATCCCAACAACTTGAAAAGAAGGTCAAGTACAAACTGTGTTCCAAAATATCACTCTAAAACCTGCTGGCTCTGTATTTAAACACCCGATTTAGACCAGCTGGTGCAGGTGTTAGCAGTGTAGACTATTCTGACTTAAATGCACTCTGAGAAGATGCTTTAGCTTTGTGTGAAAACAAGTGATAACACTGAGATGTAGCTGAAAGAAAATGATTAACTCATATTCTCAGGGGCAATTTCCTCCTGCTTAAATATAAAGATATCAAAGAAACACTTGAACACAAACAAAGGAAGATATTTAATTGCTAGTCATACCTGTCTAAATTAAATAGATTCAGAAGACAGAGATACGTTGTCAAGCATTTCATGTCCTCACTATTAAGTACCAGAAATGGAAGTGGAATTCCTTTTTTAAGACCTATTTAAATCTGTTTCACCTCAAATTCTAAATAGCACGGAAGCAATGACTAAGGTCTTGAGCTTCATATCATATTATGTTTACATAATCATACAATTAATATCCAGGGTTTATTGTATGAAAATTATATTTCAGTAGTGGATCAGCTGTCAGTGCAAGCAATCACAGGCCTAGGATCATGAAGGCATGTCACACAAATAAGTGTTTTTCACTTCTGCTGTTTTCTGAAAGTTGTTTTCTTATGAAATGTTTTCTTAGAGAACCGCAGATATTTGAGGACATTTATGTGTGGGTTTTCTGACAGCATTGTTTTCTATTGATTTCAATGGGAGTTAGTAGAAACCATCTATCCATTCTAGTTAATAGAAACCATCTTTCCCTTTTCAAAAAAATCCAAAATAACACTTGTACTTCTTACAATAAAACCTAAATAATCCATCAGTATGGTCTTTTTTAGAATTTTCCTTCCATCTGTGTCATTGGACTCGGAATAATAAAAGTAAACAAGAGTCTAATTTAAGATTTTACTGCATCCTCAATATTTATTATGAGAGATCTTCCTGATACTGTAATTCAACAAAGTCTAGTGTCTGAACCAGGGTAATTTTTGGAGTTAGTAAAATGTGTGCAAGCAAACTGGCATTGCATGTGCATAAGTTGGCACTTATTCAAGTGGGGAGATAATCATGTTTGGTTTTTTTTTTCTGTCTGCTGTGCTCAAGTTGACATTGTCATATCTGATAGCAGTAGAGAAATAGCAGTTGTGAAGTGTACGTGATTAGCTTTGTTCATACAGTCCACTGTCTTTAAAGCACTGCTATTTGAAAGATCTATCAAAATAACTGCCTAAACAGAGAAACAGCTCTAAAATATTATGGCTATTTCCGTATCACATCTGTTTATTTTATGTTTTGAAAGTTTGTTATCTTTAAGTGAAAACACAACTTGGGTCAGAAAATGAGAATGTAGTTTTTTCTTCCAGCATTCAGTAAAGATGCAGCTCTATATTGGCTAAATTGACTGATAAGGAAAAAAAGGCTTCTTTAGCCTTTATGGCTGAGCAACTATATTGAACTAAAAGATACAGGAGAGCCTTATTACCCTTCTCTATAGTCTCATACTTGAGTGAACATGACTCTGTACAACAAGGGCAGAATTCAGATTTCAGACTAATGAAATGTGTGCATTGTACACATTGGACACTGAAAGAGTTATGTTCTTTTAAAGTATTGAAGAAACAAAGAACAGTAAAAGACTGCAGGCTTTGGCCCATTAAGATAGTTTTATTTCAGCATGTTTCTACAAAGCTGCCCCGAAGGAAGGCTTAGATTTTAAAGGTTTCAGTTGTGTTGGGATGACTTAACAACATGCTCTACCAGGGGCCTGTTTAATGAATTGAGACTTGATTCTAGATGCAAAAGTGTAGGCTGCTGCCTGCCAGTGGTGAGTAGACAGGACATTAGGTGTATGTAGATACTCTCTCAGATCCACATACATATAAACATGTGAGAAGAGCTGATGCGAGGATTGAGAAACAAACAAACAAAATGGTTTCACACTGAGTATAGCTTACCTAAACTAAAGAACGTGTTTCACAGGGATAGGAGAGTACAAGTGAGACCACAGTCATCCAGCTTCGATATAAAACTGCAAGTGCATATCATGTTAATTATAATAATAATTATTTACTTCTATAATGCAATAACATGCCACACATTGATGGGTTGCTGTTACAACACTCTTGGACTTCAGCCTCACTGTATGATTAGGCATGAATAAGAGAAAAGATGATTTTTCCCAGATAAGATTAGGTCAGGACACGACGAGGATGAACTATATGCATGAAGAAAACTGTCGAAGAGGGCTCTGGTAGGATCTTTACTGAATACTGGAAGCAATGATGGGTATTTATTTACCTCATTTGTCTCTTTGGTAAGATGTGTGAGCAAAATAAAAATTGCTGAATTTGTCTTTTCCACTAAATTGACTATGAAATGATACAAGAGAATTGCCATGTAATCTGTTCAGGTCACCACTCTTCACAAATAGTTTTTTCTCCTTTCTGTGTATCAACCAGTTCTACTTCTTTTTTTACTGAACTGGTCATTTAGACATTGCACACTTTTCAAAAGAATGCCAAGGGTGCCCAAGAGAGAAGTTAGTTCAGAATGTATGAAGCATTAAAACCAAAATTTGAGCACTTAAGCTAAGGGAAGTCAGTTGATGCTGCGGGAAGGTGGAATTTTTACGTGTCTGCATTTGGATATAGCCAGCATCCGAAGTTTTGCACTTGAGAATCTCTCCCTGACCAGGAGATTTTCTACATACAGGAAAGCAGTTTAGATAGATTTGCCTGAATAGTTACATCAGTAGAAATTATATAGGGCAGAATGTCTACTGATTGTTATAACCTTTGTCATTTGCCTTTTACAACATTGATCTTTCCTGCCTACCTGCATATACGTTGCACTCTTGTCTATATGCCTCTTTGCGCCCGTTTTCTGTTTATGCCTCTCCCAGTATAGCAAAATTTCCATATAATGGAAACTGCATTGCAGTTGCTGAGCTCAAAAGATAGGAAAGAAATATGTAATAAGAAGTGCTGAAAGTGCTGTACATGGCTATACATAACTTTTAAAATTTCATTTGGCATAGGGACAAATTTTAAGTATAGCAATGGAAAATAATACTTCTTTTTCTTATAAATCTTGTGAACAAATGCTAATAATCTTTTGAAGTATGCCTTCTACCTTGCTTCAGAAAAAAAAATCCAGTTAGAAGTTCTACGTAAAGATTTTTCAACATTGTTCATTTCTGCATAACCTTTAGCTCAACAGATGAAGGAATTCTTTGAATTTCATGAATGAACTTGAGATCAGGACTTGGTCCTAATTGTTAATGCTTTTTCCATAGCAACTTGTTGTTGTTTAAAACCAGAAATGTATCAAAATCAGTCAGTATTGTGGAAGTAATCATTCCCTTTATTCCACAGGCAGGACAATCTGAAATACAGAAAATAAATTAGATTTATTTAAATGTACACAATCAGTCAAGGGCAGAGCTACTAAAAGAATTTCTGTCTCCTGACTACCAGCTGCTATATTATTCTCAAGATCATGTTTTACTATACTAAGTGACTCTGGGTTATTACAAAAGAGAGATAACATCCCTTCCGTCTTCATGACAGACTTAATTCAGACTTAATCCATTGCAGTGGTTTGAGTTTTACCAACTGATACTTAAGTCCAAACCGGGATTGAAGCAGGTGCCACTATTGCAGTTGTTGTACCAGGTCCTGTGCTCAGAGGCAACCCCTGCCCTGCTACACTGATTAGACGGTCTTGGAGGGGGAGACAGGTTGCTGATTGTAGTCTTTGACAAAAAAAAATTGTGAAACTGTATTTTTTCTCATGAAAACAGACTGCCTGATACTTGAGCTAATCCAGCTCCAGCTTTTTTTTTTTTTTTTTTCCCTGTTTCTTTAACTATTCTAACTTAATTGTGTTCTTCAGCTGCCGCTATATATTATGTTTAGCACTTAAAAGTAATTCCATTGGATTCACTAGGTGTTAGTGTTTCAGCCCTTCTTTAAGTTTTTGGACTTGCTTGACAAGGCATGTGGTCAGCCAAAATCTTTGCTTTATGATGCATACAGGATGAGACATGCCACCAGAATCTGCAAATCATATGAGCATTATATAATGTGGTGAAAGTGGGTTTGATTTATGCCATATCTACCATAAAAGGAAGAGATTTTCTCCTTGGCTATTTTGCCTTTTTTCCCCGTCTTTTCCATCCCTGGGTGCACATGGCTCTGTTATCGTTATACAAAATTATAGAATATGACACTGATGATTTGGCCCTATTGGATGTGTTTGATATTTTTGCCCAGTAGAAGTGCCATGCGCTGATTCTCAAATGAATCGCTTTCACAGTGAGCACAGAAGTTCCTACAGAGGCCATATCTCTTTCCCCTGCTTTTCTTAGTTCCCCATGAGGGTAAAATTATCAGAAATGGAATCCTGTGGGGGTTTGACTAGATCTCCAGAGGTCCCTTCCAACATCAACCATTCTGTGCCATTCTGTGCGTGCTGCAGTATATGCACCGAGGGACTTTAGGTGCAAGAACATGGATCAATGTCTGTAGGGTTTAAGTTGATTTAGATTTACTAATTATGGTTGTCTTAAGGGTGTCTGGATTCTCAAAGTAGCAAACTGTTCAAAACAAAACCTGTAGAGAAGAGTTTTCACACTTGTAGTAGTAAAGGAGAGGAAAAGCAAAAGGAAGATCTGCTTTCAAAAGCCAACACAATCTGGCTCTGTAATTTTATGATTTGCTGACAGAGAGCAACATAGGAGAGATTAGGATGAATAAAACACAGGGAAAGAAAACACCAGTGTACATCAGCCATGAATTTTCATAAACGAAAGGAAAATATGCAGAATCACATTTCTGTTAATGCATATGAAAATTCTGTGATAACAAGAAAGTTTACTCAGCAGTGATGTAAAGGGAATAAAATTCTGTATTGCTAACATGATGAAGTCACTGCTAGGACTATAAACAAGGCCTATTTTGATCAAAAGTACGTTATTTTTTCCTGGAAAGAATTGTTTACAGAGAAGATGCTACTGTTTGTTTGGGGAAATGTTCTCTTTATACCTTGACCTCTAACTTTGTTTGTGTATAGGTGCCCAAGACTCACTGCAATTTACTATGTTTTCTGTCCATTCTTTCAGGCTTTATTTCTTTCACTGAGATTACCTTCTTCATGCCAGACACTCTTCCCTCTGATGTAGTGGTGCCATAACAATTGTTAGCATTTGCTGGAGTTACAGCATATACAGTGATAGATATTAAGAGGGAGGTCTCAGCTGAAGAAAGAAAAAAGTTCTCCTGGGAGCAGTAGATGAAGTGCATTAGCACACAGGCATTAGCTTGCTTCTCAGATCACAAATAATACTGAAAATTTTCCTCACACAAAACTATGCCACTAATATCTGTATGTCAGTCGTGAGTAAGAAAACTGACAAATATGTTTGAGACTTTGAGGCAAATCAGATTTCTTGAGTTATAATTGTACAAAGTTATGATTCTTAAGGTGATAAATGCTGTTAAATGACAAACTCAAGGATACAGAGAGAAGATTGATAGAATGTAGCAGTCTAGGGATGGAGGCGAGAGAGAGCGTGTTCCTACAGATTCAACATCTTAGTTTAAATTGGTTTTGTTAAGCATGAAACTAGCACTTGTGATGATGGGACCTTTTCTGAAAGTCCTGCCTGCTCCTAGGAGAAGAGAAGACAAGGAGATGGTGTCTCCCATAGTTACTTAACCCACCTAAAATCCCCAGACACACTCTAGAGAACTGAATGGCTGCTCAGCAGGGGTGGCTATGACCCATAAACCTCATACCAAGGCTGTCCTTTAGAGATACTCTGGAGTCATTAGCAAGTTTCTTCTGAATTTATACCTGGCAAATTTTAATGACCAGGAGAAGGGTCCCTCCCAGAGGCCAAAGCTACTAGCAAATCACAGTGCCAGTGTTTTAATTATCTAAGACACTGGTTACATTTTGGGAGCATGCTTTGGGGGATGCTGATAAGACACATGGGGATCTGTGAATTCGTGAGTCCTGCCAAATACTTGGCCCCAACATGCCCAAAGGAGCTCCAGCCCACCTGGTCCATCAGCTTGCTGAACCCAGACGGGGGCTGCTCTGCCTTGGAGGACAACACATGGTGTTTGGGATGCAGCCATTGAGGAAGAGGAGGAAGGAACAGTGTAAGGGATTTCTGCTCCCCGATTAATGCAATTGATTCTTAACTGAGAGAAATAAGTACCTGGCAGTGTGAGTAGTGTAGCTCCTATATTTAGATCACTACTGCTACACGAAATTTTTGTATTTATTTTCAATGAGAGCTGTTTTTTCACCAGAAACATTTAGTCGTAGAAAAATATGGATAAACAATGAGACATATCATTGATATTTAATAGGTTTATTTGCCTGAAGTTTCAATCTTAGCTATTTGTTTTGTTATTTTAGTGATTTCTTGAAAATGCAGATGGTTCCAGTAAAAAATAATTCATCACTGAACATCATTTCCATTGCAGATACTATTACAGAATGGCTGAGTAAATCCTCTTTTAAGACTGCAGAACCATCAATGTGATGCATTGGCATGCAGCTAAATATTATTTTTACAATCAGTAAATACTGCAGTCTAAAACTAAAAGATTAGTTGTCTCTAAAAGACATGGCTGATAGCCCGTAGCTGTTGCATGATGGGAGTGGCTGATAGACTTTTGGTAGAAAAATTACAAATTGAGTGTCAATTTTCTATTTACATTTAAGAGATGCTGAAATAGAACCTTTTTCTTTATTGTAACATACAAAAAATAAGTCTATAAAGGAGTAAGTCCAAATTCTGTATTTCCTTGCATTAGGTGGTATGCATCAAAGCAGAGGGAACAAACAACTTATTTTGGTGGCATTTTAGCGTTTGCTCTGTGTTAGTGTGAAGGAGGAATTTTTACAGGTTAAGCTTGTATGATTTATGTTGCATAAAGAAAGTATGAGAGTATAAAAGCTTGCATTCATTCTGATAGCGTTAGCAGAACCTAGAGATCTCTGGTTAAGAATGAGCAGTGTTTTAAGCTTTCCCTAACTAGATTTCTTGAAGATGAGTTAAAACTCAAGTGCTGCTAATGTTCAGACTAGCTCTGCAGAAGAGATATATGGATGGTTTTTCAGCCTGTCCACTGCTAAACCATGTCTTAATCTAATGGCTCCAAATAGCTGAAAGGTGCAGTACTCCCATGGCAGCTGAGCTAGATTTCCAAGATGGACTTCAGGTACTGAGATGTGTGTTGGCAGAGCGATCACTCAAGAATCAACTCACTTTTCAGTTCAGCCTACTTATAGTTTTCAGAGCATCCTACCTATAAATTGTGTAATTGTTCACCTAATTTCTAGTTTCACCTAAATTTCTAATTTCTACAGTGACACACATAAACAAACAACAACAACAACAACAACAAAAGCCCCAGAATATATATTACCTTTTGAGTGGAATCATCTATGACTGCAGGAAATATGGGGTAATGCCGTTCATGCTCTTACTTCCTTTGTATCCTCCCAACAAACAATCCCCTTCTGACCATAGAGGTTACCCAATGGATGGATCTTTTAGAAGATGTACCAGAGAAAACTGTCCTTTGGGATGCCTCTGAGGCTTGTCCATTGTGAGAAGTGGTACAAAAGATTATTTTACTTAAAGAATCTATGAGATGATAATTTCCTGTAACTCATTTTTTATCACAGGCTATGATAACTCTGTTAAAAACATGTTGTACTGGAGGTGGAATTTTACTTGTAGCCTTCATAAACTGGCCAAACAGCCACTCAATAACTGATTTTACCTTTTTTCTCTCCAGTGTCTCTTTACAAATATTTTTGATCTCTTTAAAGGTTCTATTTGGAAACCTATTAAATATGTAATCCACCTAACATTTCTGTATCACTTTGCCCCATCAACTATCTACTGTTTAATATTAGCTCTCAAAGTAATTTCTGTCTCTGAATCAATTTTATACATCTTGCACAAATACTTATCCTTCTCAGTATGTGAGTCAATCCCTCTAAATGCCACAAAGATTCTCCCTAGTTACAGTACAAAAAAAAAAAAAGAATAAAAAAGAATGTAATATAATTGTCATGTAGGGCCTGAATTCTTATCTAGGAGAAAGCAATAGATAATTAGCAGAAAATTAACTAGAAGGTGCTTGCTAATATGTTGTGTCAGAGAACTAATGGGGCTAATATCTCATAGCAAGACTTTTGAGGAGAAAGAAAATGTCTTAGGGAACAAAAACTTTTAAACAGAAAGTGAGAAGTGTTTAGATTTGCTTGTTTGAATACAGGCCAAAATACAGTTATTCTTGTGTTCCTGCAAGGAAACCTGAAGGGATGCAGGTCAGTGAAGTCTCAGTGATCATTTAAAGGCATGTGTGAGAGACAGTAATTATTGGAAAAAACTTTATTAAAATCAAATGGCAATCTGATCTGCTGTGGAGGAGAGCATAACTGGGGGCAAATATGCCTGCATCTGCCATGCTTTAAGGAGCAAGCAAGCAATTTCAATAAGAAATTTGAAGGGCTTAAGTGGAGAGTAAATGGTATAAAAAGCAACACAAAGGAGCGGGTGGCCTATTCAGCAATGGGGAGGGGTGAATACAAAGCAATGAGTGCAGAAAAAGTGGGAACATCGTCATATAGAGCTGCTTGTCTCAGGTGATGAGCTTTTGTTTAAAAAAGATAAAACAGATGAGAATACAAAGGAAAAGATAGTATTTGGATGTGCTCTGTGAATCCAGATTGCAGGGGTTGGTGAAATTCAACTTGTCGTGTTGAAGCAATTATTCTGAGCAATCGGTAGAAGTTATCACTTTGTATCTGGGAAGGAGAAGTCAAACATGTTATGTATCTTGAAAAAGGGGTAGAAAAGGACTTGAAGAATTATAGATGTCAACCTAGTGTCAGTGTTTGGTAAAGTGCTAGAACAATCAATTTCAGAAGCATCTGAGGGGTAACAATGCTGCTGAAGGTATCCAAGCATAGATTTGTCAAGATCAAATAGTGGAAGCCAATGTAATTTCCTCCTCTGTTAGGAACCAGCTTAGTAAGTAAGAGAGCAGCAGTATACATGATATACTGGCTGCAGTAAGGCTTTTGTCACTGTCCTGCATGACATTCTCATTTGCAAACTAAGGAAATATGGTCCAGGTGGAATGAAGTAGTCATCCACTGGAGAAACACTTGGAAAGCAATTCCCAGTGGTGTGCTCTCAAAATGGGAGGTCATTTTGAGAGTCCTACACAGATCTGTTCAGGGCATGATTCTATTCAAGACTTTCATTAATGGCTTGGGTGGTGAAATAGAGAAAAACCTGAGAAGGTCTGCAGATACCCCTGGGCCAGAGTATTCTTAATACTTTATTAATATTAAGATTAATATCCTCTTAAATACCTTGGAGGAAGGACGGGGGGATGAAATTCAGAGTGTTCTTACTGCAGTAAAGAGACCAACCTCAAAAGAACATCCTTTTTGCAAATCTCATTTGTAACACACGCAAACAATATCTTCTTTCTATATATTTTATTTTTAAATGTTAATTCTACCTTTAAATGCATGGCAAAAGTAAAGGCTATCACAAAGTAGAAGGTGAAAAACTGTTTATAAAAACTCAGTGATATTTCCCGAAGTGAATGGCCCTGAAATTAATAACAGCAAAATCCACAAAATGACAGAGGAAACATGTTTTTGGACATATGCATAAGAATTTTGTAGTTCATTGAGGAACCAATAAGACTAGAAGTTGTGTTTACTTAAACCAAAGCAACAAACTAGATTGGATGGATGAGATAAACATGGTGAACATTTAGGGACAAGCAGTCAAGCGCAATCCCATATAACATACATGGGATTCACAAACTACTGTACTCCGAGGGGAGATGTTAATGGAACATGATGGGAGTTGAACAGAGCTGATAGAGTCAATTATTATAGAACTACCGTGAAAAAAGTGAGCAGATTTAAAAGAACAGCTAATGTCATATTGCGCAGAACAGCCTGTGTGAAAGCCGTGGTAAAGAGATCAGGATGTGTAAACCGCCAGCTCTAGTTTGCATGGCAAGTAATATCATTGTAGCAGGACAAGATAGTCCGGGTACCTATTTTCCCTGTGTGTATTTTCACAGTGGAAAAGAACTACAATAGATTGTGGGCTTCTCGTGAGATGCGCTGTACCAGTGCAGTGCCACGCATCTGTGCGTGGCATTGCAGACTGTTGGCTGTTGCCATGCTCCCCCAGGAGACCTGCGGTAGAATTTTTAGAAATCCAGTAACACACTGGATTTAGAAATCCAGTAGCTGAGGCTCCAGTGCGTTTGACCACTTGCTGGGAAATGGAGTACACTCTGCAGTGACATTTCACAAAGTGCAAGGCTTCATCTGTAAAGGGATGGGGATGTCCCATTAATATTTCTAGTTATTTTTGCTTTCTTCTGACCTGAAGGGGTGGCATACTTGTGGAATTGTATAGACTTTCTCTGTTGTAAGGCACTAGATCAGTAGAATCCTTGGTCTGCTCTTTCTGTTCATGCTGTGGAGAGAGAGGTTTCACACCAAGAAAGCTCTGTCCCTGCAAACTTCCCTTCAATCACTAGACAACACTTCTTTTTCAAATATAATGTGAGGAATGATTACCAGAAGGAGTGTTACAGAAGAATACTTTACCACTGAATAGCAAGTACATGTGATTTAAATTAGCACTAAAAGAGGGTTAAAAGGATCTAGCAGGACATTGTGCTGCCAACACAATCCCAGCTCATGATAGATAACATTTTATTAAACTCAGCCTGTTCTTGGAGGAGGCAAAGGAGCAGATACTAGAAGCATATGTTGTGTGTATAGGAAAAGAGGTGACATTTAGCTCAACCACCACCTGGCAACTTAGTGGGAGCTTTTTTGGAAAGCGTCAAGAGGAAAGCAGGTTCCCTGGGCCAGCAATTCACAGCAGGTATCAGAGTTAACAAAACAGGGAGGTAACTGTGCAACTGATCCCTCGCTGGCGGCTCTTGTTTGACAACACTCCCACTGCAGAGTGAGGCTCTAGTTCCACTGCTGGCATCCAGACACAGATCCCGGATCTGGCACATACGTACAAAGTCAGGTCATCAAAAGTTGTATGAACCAGCTCTCAGGCAGCAGTGAGTTGCTCGTGAACCTGTCCCTCCCTGTTGTGCATCAGGAGGGATTTCGATCTGGTATTGGGAGCCCTAAAGCCAGACTCACTGCATCGTAGAACCACAGCCTGAAGACATAGTCTATAGATACTGTTCCAAATACATTCTACCTGTGCTTTGCTGTGGGTGCAGGTTCATGTTTCTACACTGCAATTCATCATCACCTCTTTCTTGCCAGTGCCAGAATCTGTGAGCTGTGCTGCAGCCTGGGCCACTGAAGGGAAGGCAAACAAACAATTCCTGCCCCCAGCTGCTGCTGCTTCTCTATTCTCTTTTAAACAGGGATTGTTGCAGTGTGATCCTTGTAGTAGCTGTGCAAAACCAGCTGAGGAGTGGCGCCCTGTGGCATGAAGTAGCAATGAGTAGCCAGGGACAGCATTATTCAGCTTTGCCAAATAAGAAAGTGTATGTAGGACATTCCCCACAATAAAACTAACAAGGTCTTTAAGGGCAAAAGAGAAAGATTTAATCTGGGAGTGCAAAGCCTTACATGACAGCTGAAAAGCACCAGAGGAAGGGAGAAAAAAAAGTTGCAGTGTAACATAGCACTGAAAATGAGTGTAATCTAATCCTCAGCTTTGCTGCAAGCCTACCAACTCTCAAAGTGTCTCACATGATCAGTGCTCTGCATGAGAGCCAAAAGCTCCATGACTGAATTGCTGAACACTACAGATTAAAAAATACATATTTCGAATATATATATATATAAATACACATAATTTATTTTTAAATACATATTTTAAAGGATGTAATACACTAAGAATGCATTTGCTATATTCAGCCAGCATGGATTTTATTTGTAGATGGTGATAGCATCATAGAGTGAAGAGGCTTTGCTGAGGTAGAAAGTATGCTAAGTCTTGTTTTCTGTTTGAAAAGACAAGGGGATTTTAAACGTTTTAATTTTCAAAATGACTGCTTTTCGTGGCAACAATGAATCAGGGAAACCAGCGCTCAGTGCTCATAAGCAGGCATAAAAACACCTCCCAGACTTCTACTAAGCATGACTAGTAAGGGGTGATATAAAGTGAAAAAATGTATCATCACAGACTTTAGTAGGGGAGATGATTAGTGTAAAAGTTTTTAAAATCTCTTCCTTTTTAAATTTTTTTTAATTTGAAATATTCCAGAAGTAAAATTCTCTGAGTCTAAGAAATGTAAAGAACAAGTGTAATTGCTATAAATTAATACTCAAAGCTGAATTAAGACTAATTTAAACTGAATGTACTAACTTTAACATTTAGGGTGTAAAATACTGGAGCAAAATCTCAAAGTCACTTTTGATTGGCCAGTGTCTTCAAATCAAGATTAGATGCCTGTTAGAAGGTTAGATGTTTTACAGCATCGTGAATTATTTGATCAGTATAGGGATAACTGGGAAAAATATAATGACTCGTGCTATATAGAAGACAAGACTAAATGATCAATAATGTCTTCAGTACTTAACTTTTTCAATCTATGGGAAAAGTCTCTCTTTGCTACTGCAAAACTTGCCATTTCACTAATTGAAGTACCTGCATAACCAGCTATTGTCCATTTTCTCATTTTATAGGTATTACTAATTTCAGTAATATCCATATCATCACCTGCCAAAGTGCAGTGTGCAGCCTAGCGCAGTGTCAATGTCAAACAAATCAAGGAAGAGAAATTCTGGGTGTGGAAGCAAAGTACATGAACACAACTTGTTCATTTGTTGTATTTGAAACTGTGCTGAAACTTGCATTTGTTGAAATGAAGGAACGGTCCTCCATCCTCTAGATGTTTTTCTGCAGAGGATTCTTGAAGTGTGATGTGTTGCCAGCATGATGGTAACTGTTCAGATTTGTACCTCTGTGTGTGCGCATGTGTGTTAGAGATCACACATCAAGCAGTAAATGCAGGAATACATCTGGAACTGAAGGCACAGTGAGTTTCCAGCTTCCCAAACTGCTAAGCAGTAACCCAAATATGCCAGCATGCTGAAACATAGCCCCTTGTACAGGAAGAGCAAGCTCTGGCAGCCTTCAGCTCAGGTCTGTTATCGCTTCCAGGCAATTCCCGGGCCTGCTCGGGGACTAACGGGCAGCCACCCACCTGTGCCTGCTAAGCGTTTGTAGTGTACGTGTGGGCCTTTGCACACCATTTCACTTTGGTGCCCAAGGGCATTCTCCTGCACATT
>NW_010587954.1:0-11938 GCF_000705375.1 Tinamus guttatus
TATAACGAGACAGAAAGAGGTGGGAACACTGATGATGTGAGAGCAGTAAGGAGGGAGACTGTATTTAAGAAAAAATACGTGAAGCATTTCAAAGTTCTCAAGAGTCTCTCAGGACATTTGTAAATGTGAATGAATTAAATTTTCTAGAAACATCCATGAACCAGATTTTGCTTAAGGTTTAGCCTCTCAGTGACACTCCTGATGTAGTCAGAAATTGTCTGTACAGATGCACGTGTGAGCCAGCTTGATGGCATGATGAAGGGTTACGCTTTGCTGGCACATATTGGAAAATACCTCTAGGGAAATGACCTTGGATGCTCAACAGCATCTAAGCCACTGCTTTGCGTATTAAATTTTAAAAAATAATGTTAACTATGACAAAAAGAAAGAACCTGAGAGGCTGATTTCATAAAGGTTTGGCTTAGGAAACAGAACCTAAAGTGACGAATACTCTCAATTTGAGCCAATGACCTTTCAGACTATCACTAATTAACCCAATTTACAAACTGGAATTCAGTCCACTGACCTGAGTGGAGGGAATAGTGCTCATCAGTTAAGTTTAGAAGAAAGAATTTTTCAGAAATGCAGGAGGGAGTTATGTGCACAGACCTCTGTGGCCTATTATGCCTGCCCTCTGTAAGCTTTTATTTTATTTTATTTTATTCTCTAAGCTTATCTCACTCCTGATTTACCTTCAGTATTACCGCCTAAAACAGGCTGTTCTTAAAATTCCAGCTTTATTGTCTTCGGCATGTTTTAAAGTGGAGGAAATCTACCCCCCTCGCAACAATTTATCACAAGCAGCATTAATGCTTGGAAGTTCCAGCTATAGTGCAAGGTCTGGTTAGACATTTTAGTCATATGACCTTCATCTTTGCAAAGATCTATTGTTACATTCCATTTATTTTTGTCAATATTGACATCTGACCATGGACACAAAATGATCTTTTTTTTTTTCTTTCCTATACTCTCCTGTCCAACTTTGCATTAAGAAAGCAATTGAAAAGCCTAATGCATGGAAAGTGAATCTTTTGTATTCACTATAATGGCCAATTTTTCCTTTGGAGTAACCAAAGCTGTCCAAACAAGAGCTAGATTTTCCCTTTCAGAAGAGAATAATGGAAACTTTAAATGAAATCAGAAGGTTACTTGACCTGTTAGAAACTCTGAGGTAAAACTGAAGTGAAATTATAATGTAAAGACATGTGAGATGATTATATAAACTATAATACTTTACGCAATCTCATATTTTCAACATAGCTAAAAGTGAGAAAAGCTTGGAAGCTTGCAATGATTATGCCAGCTGCTAAGCTCTTATGTTTATATTGTAACCAGGATGGGAACCTGAATCTGATTAAATTTCACTTTACTCATGGTGAAAAACTGATTATAAATGATCTATCAACATGCCCTTCAGGTAACTATGACAAAGAGTGCATTGCAGTCAACTAAATTTTGCTCTAAACCTTGCAAAAGGGGTCCCAAAATATTCTGTGAACTGCAAAAGACATTTACCCCACCAAAAAAAAAAGCAAATTTGGGGCTCCTGAACCTTGGCAGCATTTTAAAATGCATCAAGTCCTGGATGTGGCATATAATTTCAGACATTCCGAGCCCAACTATTACATTATCTCAGAATAACCATCAGAAAGTGCAAGACCTAACACATGAATACAGCCCTTCCTTGAAGGTGTCTTTGCAACCTCTGCTGCACGGTGACACAGAGGGGAGAAAAGCTGCTCTTCACTCACGGCAGCAAAACTAAATCCATGCTCTATTGCTGAATCTGGAACAGATGTAACACCGCTTGCTTCCTTAAATCTTCTTCTAGCCCCCTAATGCTCTCTGATACGGAGCCAGGAGGAAAACGAAGTGGAGTTTGCACCACACACTCCTTGTCCTTATGAGAGCGAGGGGGGGAAAAAAAAAGGAAAAGAAAAAGGAAAAAATGTGTTTGTGGCCAGTTTACCAGCAGAGCTATTTAATGTCAGCTTGTCTCTGTGCTGTCTTTGCTTAGCAAAGCAGTCGGTGACATTTCTTGTGCGCATCGGAGTTGCCAAAGTGACCACCTTGCTTAAGGCATCTCCAAGTTCAGATCTCTGAACTGGCCCACATTGCAGAACTGCCCAGCTATGCATCCAGCTAACCACACTCCTAGTTTAAGGAGAGCAGAATTGGTCTCGAAGATGATGAGTAATACATGAAGATAGTGGTGTGCATTCATCACAAACTCAGGCATTTCCCAGGATTACACAAATAGGAACTTGTGAGTCTCTCTATCTGCATTCCAACCAAGTGAATCCAGGTCTGAATAGTTAACATGAGTGGCAACACAAACATCTTTGCATATACGCATGAAAAAACCTCAAATACTTTGGGAACTTTTTCTTAAAAAGAAGTTAGAAAAAAAGAAAAAAAGCGCATTTCAACAAAGTTACCACAACTGAATCACTTGAGGATTTTTTTTTAAATAAATTGTATTTTTTTATTGCACAAGAACTAAATGAATGCTTGATACTGTCTGTGTTTAGAAGTGTGTTTGCCCTTTAAGCCGCGTGCCTTTTCTTCTCTCTACGTGCATTTTGCCACCATTTCTTTCTGATGAAAGTGTTTTCTCCCCCAGTTCTGCGCATTAGGTTGACAATGCACAGAATTGCCAGACAGTTTTGTCGCTTATGCCATAGACTTTACTATTCCTTTGAACCTTGCTCGGTGCAAAAGAAGTTTTTCTTAATAAGTAGTTGTTCATCCTTTGATATGCACATCTGGATGTGCCTCTTATCTGCAACATGGTAATGCTGCTTCCTGAAGATAATGATAAAAGAACAACTGCAAATAACAAAAAAGAAAAGACCCAAATGCCCTCAGATTTCTTTTGAAAAATTAAGGGGGTGGGAAGGGAAGAATTGGAGAACTCTCCCATCATTCCTGTGGCCCTTTTAAAGTTTTTTTTTAAAAAAAGTACAAGAAACAGCATAGGATTATAGGATTTGCTCATACAAATCAACTGCATGAGAAATGTGATGAATAAAATGTTTTTGAAATATATATATATATATATGTATGTATTTTCCAAATGAGCCCTCCTTGGATTTCATTTTTTTACTATCAATAAATCATAACATGAATATGAATAATCATTGATTAAAAAGTACTTTTCTTAATGCAGCAGATAAACTGAAAAAGGAAAGAGAATTCTGCATCCAAGAAAGGTTGTTCTTTCCAGCATGTAAGGCTGGAAGTGTGCTTTGTATCATGGAATTTACAATATTTCCTTTCACTTCTGCTGTTGACCCTCTCTTGAAGCCCATTGGGGCCGGTTTGCCAGCCGGATCCTTGGGCTCCTTCATCCCCCTGCACTGCGGGGAGGAAGGGGAAGGGGCCGGATCCGGCCTGGAAAAGCTTCCCAAGCGCTTCCCTGCAGAAGACACAACTCGGCTTTCCTCGGGCTGCCTGCGGCAAGACGCTCCCAAAGCCCCAAACGTGGAGGTTTCCAAAGCCCAGAGTTCCACCAAATTCACACAAATCCCTGCTACTCCCACGAGCTGCCTCCGGAGCAATTCCCTTATCTCGAGGAATATTTCACGACCGGTTTTCCCCGTGACACATGCGGAAATAGTGACTCAACGCTCCGGGTTGGCGACGCGGCGAGCGCCGCGCGCCCGGGAGCCGCCTGCTTATAAAACCCTGCCGGGCTCCCAAGGGAGCCGATGCCGCTCCGAGCCGCGAACGCAGCCCTGATCCGGCAGCGCCGGATCCCGCTTAGCCTTACAGATAACACTCCTGAATTGATCCCTCATCAGTATGCAGCAGGCATGGGAAAATGATAAACTCCTATTAACACTGTCATGGCAACTGAAAAAATGGCTGCTTTGCAAGAACAAGGTCCACAACAGAAGAAAAGCAAAGGCCTCTCTCCTTTCTTCTGTTTGACATCTGTTGTTTAACATACAAAATTGTATTATAGCGGCACACACTAGCGGAGCCGCAGTTAATGGTTGGCTGGGGATTGTTATTGTCATCGGCCCCTGTTTTGGGGGCTCGCAGGGCTCATCGCTGACATTTCGAGGCTGGAACTTATCATACAGCATTGCAGCCCAGAAACAAAAGTTATCAGACAGATTTTTGCCTGGATTATGAGCTGAGTGGCAAAGAGAAAGAAAAGTTGCCATTAATTAATTCTGCTTTGCGACAAAAGCTCAGCAAATACATTGTACACATTCAGATTGAGTTAGGTTGATCACACATCTTGAGAAACTCTGGCGGCCAAGATCCAATAAAAAAATCTGCTTGATTTTTAGGTCAGTTTAGGCACCTAAATCAGCTAGATACCTTTGACAGTGCTGTCCCTGCTGCATTATATGTGTTCACTGTAAAAGCACTGCTAATGTGTAAGCTGTGCATTTGATACTGCTTACAGTTCTTTCATAGTCTACTGCGTTTACTTGTAGAATAAACAGTTTATGGCGTTTCCTCCTGAGCCTCCAATGCGTGATGTGGGTCACGACCGCCTGCACGCAATACCTTGCATTGGACCCAATTTTCTTCTGGGGACCTGGGGGCTGAAATCTCTTGCATCTAAACCAAGGCCAATCACCTACAGCTATAACAAATTTCATCTGTCACTCTGCAAAGCCAAATAAGCACGGAGCGTTGTCACGGAGGTGGCAGCGATTGGCCAGAGGCTCAGAAAGCAGATTTCCCTCCCCAGGTGCAGGAGGTCCCAGGTGAAGCTGTGGAGGTGCCCGGGTTGGGTGATGCTGAACCCCCTGACCCGCTCCTCCCACCTGCAGCTCTGACCACTTGGCCCCAGCACCTTCGGCTCCTCCAGGAGACAAATTAATCTCCTAAGAGGGGCAGAAATTATGAGTGCAGGGAAACCTCGTTTCTCCGTTTAGAGAATCAAACTGACTCCTGAGGAGCAGGATGAAATCGGGAATACAGCCGGGGGGCGAAGAGGCCGAGGGAGGCAGGCAGCGAGGGGGATGAACCTCCTATCCCTGCCATGGAGAGCTGCAGGCCAGTTCAGCTTAAAGACTTCATTGACCTGTGGTTAAGTGA
Source organism: Tinamus guttatus (assembly GCF_000705375.1). The sequence continues at coordinate 5,062 of NW_010587954.1, forward strand.
CATCTCCCCTGTCACATACTTGGGGACAGAGGGATGAGAACCGACTTGCTTGGTGCAGCTCATGGACGGCACCCCAGAGAAACACCTAGCAAGCAGGTAAAGCAAAACCTCGGAGCTCTGCACCAATATCAGTCAGACAGCAAAAATAATAGAACCTGCCCACGTAGTATATGTTGGGATAAGTTTTCTACTTAGCCAGTAATTGATAAATTTATGGGATTAGTTATTCCAGCATTATATATTGATTTATCATGGCTTCAGATGCTACTAAATATGCGACAGAAGGGAACAACAACCAATCTATCAGTGCTTAGGATCTGCTTTAGATTTTATCCCTATCATCTAGTCTACAGTTTCACAAGACTACAGTAGTTAAAGTTGCTATACAATTCCCATATTATTTGTGTCCCCTGACTTAAATAATTGCATCTGTTATGTATTTTGAAAGCAGCTCTGGGGAAAAAAAAAAAAAAAGCAAGCAAGCAAACAAAACCCCAGTATATTTCGCTAATTGTGGAATTTTTGTGAGATAGCCTCCTCATATCTGTGAAATTTGGTGAAATGATTAGAATGCCAGAGCAACACATGCCCAAATACGATTTGCAACTGCCGGCGGTCTATAAGAAATGATTTTTTGCTTTCAGCCCACCTGCATCTATTAATTGCTTTCCCACAAGAATTCCCTCTCCTTTAGGCTGAAGCTGTGCTGTATGCACATGCAGATAAATGCACGCAGGGGTTTTCTAATTTAATTTCCTCTCATTAATAGCCTTCCTCCATGGCAACATATCAACTGTGACAATAAAGACGGACACCTGAGTATACACATCTCCTCTTTAGCCTGCTTATAGGCAAAAGCGTGTCAAGCTTATTAAATGAAACAAAAAGAAAATTCTAATGTCTGTTTATCAAGGATTACTTGATCAGAGCAATCCTTACACAAGGAGATGGGCTTGCACGACTGTAGGCAGGACCAAAACCACCGGCCTAGGGCTGTAGCTGATGCAGATCTTGGTTATCCTGTGCAAAGCAGGAGTGCTGGGTCCTGCTAACCCCAGCCGAGGGCAGGAGGCAGCAGTGGTCTCCAGATGGCCAAGGGCCAGCAGCAGAGGTGTGAACCCAGCACCACCATCCTCCCATTACTCTCACCCAGTTGTTAACTACAATGCCGGGCCATTTAAATGCTAATATTATTTAGCATGAAACTATCATTCAGGTTGGATTCCTGGATTCTCCGGGAGGGAGAGAAAAAGGAAGCTTTGAAAACATTCCCCAGGATGAACTCATGTATTTTGGAAAGGAATTGCCAACAGCACCTCACTGTTAATAAATGGGGTTGGGTTTTTAGTTCTCCGCAGTTTCAGCTTTGTTAAATACAGACAGGTTTTGCTTTTACTTATTTTTCTACCTGTTATCAGAATGTATTTTGCAGGTTTCTTTTTCTGTGACCACTCCTATAGCACATTCCTTATTTTTTTTTTCAAAGCAAATTTGAATATGGAAAACCCATTCAAGAATGCTTAAAGTGCAACACCCAAATTTAATTTGGCTTTGTTACTCAATTTGGGAGGAGGAAAGGCAGAAGGAAAGTCACCAGTCATGTTTTTGTGTCTGGCCCTTTCTTAGATAACAGCTTTATTTCAGCTCTTGGGTTGGATGCTGAGCATCACACCACAAAAACTGCCACTGTTGAGATCCTCGCGGCTGGTCCAGGCAGGCGGTCAACAACGGGGGCAGAAATCACCACTGACATTACAAAATAGTATCCGTGTAGAAATGCTGGCCATAGGTTTTAGTACTGAAGCTAAGGTAATGCATAAGATCAGAACAGCCAAATCTGCCACTGTTTGGAGAAAACAACAAAAACAGAAGTCACAGAGGTAGCTAGGCAGGAAAGGAAAGCCAGGTGAGGAGCTGGAGAAAGCTCAGAACTTCCTTCTCACAACACCAGCCATCTAGTTTCAGAAATTCCTTTCCCAAAGCCATGCAACTCCCTTTAGCCTTAGAAAGTGAAATTCTGAAGATGTAAATATGCTCCCTTAGTCCTAGAAACTACTGAGCGAACGAGAGGCTGCTCTGGGGATCATCTTGAAGGTGGAAACGGCACTCCTGCTTTCTAGGAGAGGGACAGGCCGTCACAGACAGCCGTGATGAGCAGGGCACCCTGGCGCATCCTGGCTCCCAGCTGTGTGGGAAGGAGCCTGGAGCCCTGGTCCCGCAGGCTGGCCCCAGAGCCACAGGCCAAGACCCACACGGCTCATCCAAAAATAATACAGCTCTCGGCAGGGAAAGGAAAACAAAAACCAAACCAGCAATTTTTGCTCTTCCAGCCCCCATTTTGACTTTCTGTATTTGAATTAGAGCATTTTTTTTCCAGTCCCCCTCTCCTGTTACCAGTCTGATAAATGTCTGTGCAGTTGGGAGTCAAGATGCCAACCTGTCCTGGGGGACCAGCCCAAAGCCCATTGAAGATATGTACCTTGGCTTTAATTTCAATTAATGTTGGTTCTAGCCAACTACAAGCCCCCTTCACATTTACATGTGCTCTGAAACACGATAAGAGCAAGCTGCTTGGACTGGATCTCAAATGTGTTATTATACTTAACTAAAACAACAGGAACAATCATTGCAACCTTTTGTTTTTGAAGGAGATTTTCTATCCCAATTTTGCAGACTTAGGAGGTTGAGGGATTTGGGATAAACATACTTATCTAAGACGAACACAAGCCTCAAACTTGTGAAGACTCACGTATCACTAGTTCCCATGCATTTTTGTTTTTGAATTACACAGCATTTCCTTTAAAGAGTTTCTGAAGGAGCTGGTGCCTTAACGACTTTCTTGGTGCCAATAGAAGCAACACAACTTGTGCAGTAAAATGGATTTTCATTAGTACGTCAATCTTTCAAAATACACTTATACGTAAAGCAAATCTAACTATTCCTTCAGACAATCATTTGTGGCATATAGCCCTGGTGACAGTGGGAACAGGGCTGTGCACATTTGATCTTTTTCCTACAGAGAAATAAACTAAATACATTCCCAAATTAAATTATTGTACTGGGAACTTGTCCAGTACCACACATTACTTATAGCGTTACACAAAATAAAAGAATAACCTGCTTTGTAGGGTTTCTACAGTGAGAAGTGACCACACAAAAGCCATATCTGTGCTGTGCAGCCCTGCTTCCAGGCATGTTTCAGCCCACGTAAGCGTTATTTCAGTGGGTCTCCAAGGACTACAACGTATTTACCCCTAATAAATGGCAGTCCAAGACCGTATCCATCTTTTGGAATATGTTTAAAAATGTGCTTGGTTACTCCAGTGGCTAAGATGGAGTTTTGTTGCTTTTGGCCTTGCAGGATATATTCAGGATAACTTCCCACAGCGTTAGAATAATTTACGAAGTTACTGGGCAATGCATCCGTTTCGAAAGCTTGATGGAGATAAGAGAGGGAAGCACGAAATTCAGTCCAGGGAAGGAGGGAAGAATAATCTATTTTGCCCTTCTCTCAAGCGGCATGGTTTATGTCAATGACACAAATTGTTGTTTGCCAGGGGCAAACATTTGGGTTTATTCATAGATCCACCCAGTTTGGGAGCCTGGACAAGCCCTCGTACATGCACTTTCCAGTACGCAGACCCTGGGCACTTTTCATGACAGTGTTATTGTACCGGAACGTTTAAGTCAACAAATTCCAGGGAGGAAAAACACCACCTTGCCACGCCAGTTTTACAGGTCGTGCCTAAAATGTCTCAGACTGGCTTTCCCAGTGTTATTTGTTATTACTTGAGTGTGGATCAGCAGACCTGTTTCATAGCCTGGAACTCATCTTTTAATGACATATTACTCCAGAAGAACTCGGGGTCAGGTAATAACTGCATTGCATATTACAGACATTTGGGAGGGAAAAGAAAAAAGAAAAAAAAACAACTCTGCAAACTGATGTTGGCAAAAGATGCTAAACTGGCAGCAAAAAGCTGAAATACGTCCCGTGCACCCAGAAATAACCAGGTGTCCCGGGAAAGCCTGATCCTGCCCTGGTGAAGCCCTTGCTGGGAAGGGAGCTGTGATATCCCAGGAACTCCTCCTCCTCCTCCCCACAGCCCCCAGAATAAAACACACTGCAAACCATCATATCATGATATAAACTTACAGATTCAAACTGTAAAAAAAAAAGCAAACAAACCTAAAATAATTCTCTCTACATTGTTTTACAGTCTGTCAGAAAAATGCCAGAAACAAGCTTTCCTCATACAATTCTTCAATATAATATAGAGTTTACCATATATGGCTGATCACCTATGAGCTGAATATCATTTAAAAATCCATGTCCACCACTGGGCACACTGCAAAGTGCTCCCTATACAGCACACACCAAAAACGAGACCAATCTTGCAAAGAGCAGGGAGTCCCTGCTGCAATCCAGGGGAAATACTTCTGTATGTGAATTGGTTTTAAACACAGGAGGAATTTGAGGAGCCTTGGGTCAGCAGAATAATCTGAGAAGATACAGCAAATTAATTAAATCCATGAAACGCAGTAATTCACACCATGTCAGAAAAATAACTAGGACTAAAACCACCCTGTTGAATTAACTGATTTCACCGTTGGAGATTTTCCTTGTGCTCATATTAATAGAAACCTTGAAGTCTGTAACAGCTGTGATAAGATATTTGGTTACATTGATGTAAATGTACTTTTTCTTATCAATATGCAAACAGGAGCCTAATCTATTTATCTCCTTCACATTTTATTTGGGGGAAGGGGACAAGAAGGGTTGTCTTTGAAGATTGTTTTCAAACTTCAGTATCTAATGGAACGCAGTTGACTTCTAAAGCAAATAACATTTGTTACGTGCAAAGCAGATTGTTTTATTTTTCAGTGGTATTTTCCAGGTTTTATCAAACAGTTTGCTAAACAGGCTTCAGCCATACACAGGATTTACCTTCTGCAGAGTGCTTTTGTGTAGGTCAACCATTACGAGCGCCGCTGTCAAAATAAGGCGTAATAATGCACAGATGTCCCTTGGGAGACCTAACATGGGAGGCAAAGGAGATAAGAGCCACCGATTTTTCAAGGGGAGAAGTCACTTTGGGGGATGCCAGGAGGTTAGTACCAGGGAACCAATGACATCCAGACGACTGTGCCAGATTTATTTCAAGAAAAGTGCAATGATTTGGAATCACAGGAATCATTGGTTTGGGCAAAAACAGTTCTTCAGCACTATCCACTCCTCTTTTCTGGTGTCAATCTAGCTGAGTCCCACAAACAACCATGAAGCCTCATATTCTAACTCTTGCTTTTGCCCCTTGCTTTTGGGGACAGAGTCACCTTCACAGTTGAAAAACAATTTTTCACATTCAAAAGCACATGCTATTTCCTTTCATCATATATAACTCTAGCTGTTCACTCAAAATTGAAGCTAAATCAGTGCAGCAGACCAGTGACTACTTAGAAAAAATGAATTGCAGGTAAATATCCTCACTGGTAATTGTTATTCTAAAACAGATACCTGCTGAGAGCAGAGGGCTTGAAGTGAATGTGTTTGGCTGCCCTGCTTCAGCCTTGCCGTGATGCTGGGAGCGATTTTGGCTGGCACGTGCTGTTATCTGGTGCAGCCTGAGCACACAGATTGCAATACAGCGGTTAGCCAAGGGTGCAAAAATGCAGGTGAAGACACAAGGCAAAACCTCGTGCTGGCAGAAAGGTGGCTGACCTGCTTTCTTCATATTTTCATGATTTACTTGAAGGCAGGCCCGCTGTATTTTTATTTGATGACTAAAACTTCCTTTTGCTCCAGGGAAGGAAAAAAAAAAAAAAAAAGGGCGTTAGATCTCTTAGCTATCCACACAAATGTACTGAGATATCTTTTAAGTCATTTTTAAGCCAGAGCATTTCAGCAGGGAAGCCCTGTGGACTGTTACAGGTTATAAGGGCAGTGCCAGAGACTGTTCTTACAGTCAGAGACTGAGCCTCCACTGTTCCCAATCTTTCACCCCTACCCCTTTTGTCTCCAGGCTCTTCTTTCTAAAATAATAGCAAATTGATCGTGTGTATTTTCTCTGTCCTTATCAGGGGAATACTTGAAGCCGAGTCATCTAATCTGGAAGATTTTTTAGCTAAACAAAACTCATGCATTTTATTGACTTGGACAGTGGCATATAGTCACTAGTGTGAGCTAGGATCCACAAACACTGTGCCTTTAGGGAGCACTATTGCTATCAAGAAAGAAGACTTAGAAGAGCATGTCTTGCAGTTACTATTAGCAGAATTAAATATGGATATCAGCAAAAGTGAGTATTTCCAGTAAACCCATTGGCACCCATCCTAGGAATTGCTGACAACAAATTAATTTAAGAAAACGTAATTAAATCTATGAATGCTTTGCAAACTGACAAAAGTTGAAGAGCTGAAAATTTTTCCACACGAAATGCGTGTATGTGCAAGTAAAATCTTACCCACATGCGAGCACACACAGACTGCTAATATGTGTCAAAATTCCTAGGATCTGCAGCACCTTCAGCAACTGGGGCTCCTACACGATCCCCCACTTAAAGCATTGCCTGCTTTATTATGCTCTGTACATAGGCCCCTGGCACCCCGAAATCTGTTTGCAAAGACAGACCACCAGTCTGTCCTCAACACAGACTGACCATCGCTGTCTCCTCACCAAGAAATTATTTTCTAGCATAATGCTTAAGAGTGTTTACAGTTAAAATACTAACAAAACATGTAGAGATACACATTTCAATACAGTATATGGGAAACACCTGGCCTTAAGAACATTGGGGTAAAAATTGCTGTCAACCTTCTGTTTGTCAAAAGGGTATATTTATCCTCTGACTTTTTGTCATGACCTCTGCATTCAGCACTG
>NW_010587954.1:11972-64484 GCF_000705375.1 Tinamus guttatus
AATCAGGAAATAGCAAGGGAAATGGCTTTCCTGTCCCATTTCGCTGCTTTACGTACTGTAACGTCATCAAGTGCAGGGACCCGCTCAGTTTGCGCTGGCACGCGCAATCTGGCGTGCATGTGTCATATTGGATTATTGCATTCATTTATACACTGTATTATTCTGTATTATTTCTCTCATCACAGAAAGATGATCTACTAAAGGATACAGTCGTGTCATATTAGATTATTGTATTCTGTATTCTCCCTCTCATTTATACACTGTGTTATTCTGTATTATTTCTCTCATCAGAGAAAGATGATCTACTAAAGGATACAGTGCTGATTTAATCTCAGTTCGCAGCAGTAAGAGGGACATTCAGATTTCAACAGTGACTCATTTCTGTGGTTAACTGAAAAACTAGACATGCTTGAGCTAGCTGGGCACAATTTGAACCACTTTGAACCATTTGTCCCCGCATACGTTTTTAGAAGTAAAAGGAGAAAGATCAACTCCACCCAGGAAAGCTGCTGATTCATCCAGCCTTTTCACAGACCCATTTCTCTAAAGAAATATTCACTTTGGAAGTTCATAAACTGAGAGTGCAAGAAAACAGTTTGCACTTTGTAAACAATTTTCCATAGACTTCGATGCTTTTAAGCACTGCAACAAAGAACCAGGTGGGCAAAGTGCATGACCTATTTGGTGCTTAACGACCTTATTGAAATGCACTGAAATACTGATCTGTGTGGAAGTGCTCGCTGGGGCTCTGGGGGGAAACAATACGTCCCCTGAATTATTTTAAAGTTGCAGCATTGAACTGCTGCAACAACAACAACACCCCACCATGACCATCAGGGTGGAAAAAAAAAGAAGTTTGCAGCGGCTGAACAGCTTATGTAAAAGCTTATCACAATCAGTTTTTTAAAATATTTGGTATCAGCTTTCTACGAAGCTGGTAGAAGATGAGATCTACAAGTATCTTCCAACTTTAAATTAACTGTGCTTTAAAGCTTTGACTTTGTGGCTTTTTGGATTAAATAGTATCTGTGGAAAGGAATGGGAGCAGAGAATGCTCTAAACCCAGCAAAACTCACTCAGCGCTTTATCAGATCAAGTTCTTCAAGACAGCCCTGAAGCTGCCTAATTCTTGTTGCTATTTCCATTGAAATTAACAGGAACTGTTCTGTGTAGGACTACAAGATTTTATATTCAGTTTTCTTAGCAATACGCGATGTTACAAAAATGGGCCAAATGCTATTCCTAAAAAAGATGAGCATGAAACTTGTATTAATCTTGTGTTCAGCTCAGTTGTTCCTCCCAACTCTACTGTGAATAAAATCTCCCCCTTCAAAATACTTCTTATTTTTCAAGTCCATGTATTGGATGTCTAGATGGAATAACAATTGATACCAATCTTTAATATTTTGTTTCAAATGTCTTTGTTTTATAACAAACCAGGTCAATGTAGTTGAAGCACTCAGGGTTTCATTTGGCTGTTTAAATTGAGTATTTGGAAGCAGACCGGTGTTTACAGGAAGCTCCAAAATAGGAATGTATATTTTTATGCAGTAATTAGCGATTGTTTAATATACCAACTGGGAAGGCAAAGAACAGCATAAACACATAATTGTTACCAGGCAGGGAGAAGTAGAGCATTAGGAGATAGCATAAATAGTCAAACGTGACCTCCAAAGGTCAAAAGAGAACTAAACAATTTTGTCACAGCACTTGCTTATTTAAGTCAATGCAAGTCCAATTTCCTCTCTGCTGCTTTGCCTGGTATTTTATACTGTCCAGTATTATTCTTATTTGACAGATACAGAGACAGAGAACTAGTTGTCCTAAGTACATTTGCAAGTTGCGCGTGGTTATTAAGCAAGAATCATCTAGAGCATTTTGCAAGTCAGAGGCAGCTATTTTGAACCCAATGCCACATAAAATGTCCACGTTATATTAATTTCGAACAATGATTTACTGAGGTCAATGACAATAAAAATGCAACTCAGCGATGGAAGCATTTTGTAAGCTAGACAATTTTTTTAACCCCCTTCATGCTGTCTTGTACAAGATTACCCACGCACTGAGCAGCAACAAAATTTAAAATCTGATCTCTTGTACAAACAATATTCAGTAAATTAGTGTATGTTTTGACCCCTATCTCTCCCAAGTATCCCTTCTTCTTCAATGCAAGGCTAGGATTTCACTGTGGGGGAGTAACCCTATGTATGAACCACAGGGAAGGCAGGATTATTTGGTTACACTTTAAATCTTGTTCATTTTTAGAGCCTGTTCTTAATAACAAATAGGGCATTTTATGCTCATATTTTTCAGTCTTTCTCTCTCTCTCTTTTTAAAAAAGTTTCCTCAGAGTGATTATAAAAATCACTTAAATCCTGGAGGGGAACTATGCCTCAGTGACAAAACAAATTTGCCACAAATCATTTTACAAAAGAACAGCAGGACTTTGGAGCAAACTCGGGAACTGTTCCTATTCATCATTCATTTGTTTTGGAAACTCCACCCTCCTCCTGCCATGTTCAATATCTAATTGGCATTCTGACACTTCAGATAACTAAACATCTGCTCCGTGGATGCTTCTTAGAAGTCTTTTGTTCCCTAAGTTGGAGTTCAAGGGATACAACTCACCGATACACCAGATTCGTGCCATTGTTAGGGCAACTTCTCTTCCTGAATGGAGCAAGAACAGTCAAATAAAAGCATTTTGCACAAATACTTCCCCCTGCTCTCCCAATAAGCTTCCTAAGGAGTTAGTGTATTAAAATGCAGACGCCCAAGGATGGCTGCTGCTTTGCTATTTCCGCAGCTTGGAAAGTCGGGGTCTTTGCAACCCTGCTATTAGCAGATGTTGGCAAAAGGTTAATTACTGTTGCGGTGACAAGCAGGTTTCATCACTGAGTAAAGCTGAATGCAGTTTTTTTTTTCTCTCTCTTTTTTAAAATAAAGTAGTTAAATTAACATAAGGGAACAAGGTGAGTAGCCACCATTCTGGGCTGCTGCGAGACCCCAGTAATTAATGTTTCAAGAGCCTTTTGGAACATTTGCCTAAAAAGGCATTGCAGGTACATGGCACAGTATTAATCTTGGATCAAGAAATAAATCATACATAAGGTTTTGGGATCCAGACTTGCATGTTTCAGCCACTAGGACTTCTTTGGCCTAAAGGTTTTATTAACTGATTGACTGCTGGGCTAATATTATGATTGCAGAACATTAGCTGCACTACTGGAGCTTCTAGAGCTTTCCGCTGTCATCTAGGTCCCTTCGGGAGACTGGGTCACCGACGTTGTGTCTGAAAGGCTGAGCCCTGCAAGGGGCTAAGCTACATGTGTGTATCAGCGGCCTGGGATAGACCTGCATCTCCCAGGTCCTGGTCCTACCTCATCTAGACTAGACTTTTTGCAAAGTAGTTGCTACTTAATACTAGGTGAGTAATAGCGATCCACTACTGGATCACCTCCAGTGGAGGTGGATCACCTCCAGTAGATATTTCCATGTTCATGACTGTGGGAAGAACATTTCCTCTCTGTATGTGGCCCCTATTTGTACAAAAGGCCGTTTAAATGGCACCAAAGCATTGCAAGAGGCCAAGACCCGAGGGAAGTGCCACTGGCCACGATGGAGCTCTGCTACCCAGCACAAAGTGACATCTCAGCAGGCAATGCTGGAGCAATCCCTCACCTGTCCAGGCTTCCAAGCATTGCTTGGGGCATTTTTTTGCCTCTAGAAACCAAACATGCTCTGAAATCATGCTGCTTAACTCTGCAAGCCAGGTTACAGAGGAGGGGCATTCATCATGCCCTAAAAAAACCATTGTGCCCACACTGCTGCATAAAAAAGACTGCTGAATACACTGCATAGGAAACAGCTCACGTCATTGTCCTTTTGCACACACAATCACTCAAATGATGCATGTAAATAAGAGATTTTATAGGCACATTCACTTTGCAAATCCTTCCCATCTATTCCAAAAGGACTACATTGCAAACATTAACAGGCTGACCGTAAGCCTCCTGAATTTAGCAGAAAGGCTTCCAGTAACATGTGAGTGGGGTTGAATTAGACAAATTGACTTCTATGCTCCAGATACCTCACTGTTACTGGCCTCAGATTTTGGCCCTTGCAGGCATTCAAAGCATATGAAATATTTTCTGCAACATCTAACTATACCAGCCAACGAACAAAAGAAGGAAACAAATTGTGTTAAATAAGCCTGCTTAACCAGAGAAAAGGATGGAAAAAATAATCATAACTATTTGCTTAAATGAATGGCACTGCAGGAGCTGACACAGACAGAATGGGTAGCTCACGAGGGAGTCACATTTGATACTTCCCAGCAGTATTTTTTGATGAAGTGCTGGGTGGTTATAAAGAGCTAGATGAGGTCGGTGAAAGTGGAAGAGCCATTTGTACCTCTTGATGACAACTATGGCTAAAAACAATCTGGTCCCTCATTAAACGTTGATTTATATTCAGTGTGGATGATTCCACACTGGCCATGATGGACTTAGCATATGGTTTTGGGAAATCTGAATTCAGTTCACAATTCCTGCTCTGCTAGCAAAATGTTTCTTCATTTTGGCTAAGTGATTTAGCAACTGGACCTTCAATATATACAATCTTGTGCTACTGAATACAAAACAGGTTTGCAACAAAGCAGAAATTGGCAAATTCATCCCATTTCCCTTTACTTAGTTATTTCCATGCTTTCATGTCTACTTAGCAAATTTCTCCATGTAATTTTAGCAGGCTGGAAAGGTTCCAGCTCCAGGTCTCCTTAGCCAGTGTGGTGTGGATGGCCACTTCCAAGGCATTCGAAGCAGACTAGGGAATGAACTGCATGAGCCTTTCTGTTTGGGGCTTCACTGCAGTCTGGATCTGCACCAGAGCCTGTTCCTGGATTAACCTCATCAAACATGTTGTAGGAGGTGAGCTTCCTTTCCACTGCCATGGAAAACACTTGAAAATAACAAATCCTTTTAATGCCCTTTCTACACTTGTTTTCAAGATGACCACACTATGGGCCCTGAGATACAATTGTCACCAGTTGAGACTCATAACACTCAAAACAAAGAGGTTTCATTTTTTGGTACACAAAAACCTGATTTGGCACACAGAACCTGATTAAGAGAAGGCACTATTTCACTGAGAAACTTCCAGTAATATTTCACTTTTCCACAGAAACTCCCGTGGAGAAGCTTCCTGCTACTGCTGATAGGTCCTAACAGTAAAGATTTTGAGTTTGACAAATCAGAGGAGGAAAGCTGAAGCTCTGGTCCTTGAGAACAGCAGTGATAGCCTAAAATACAGATGATTTTCCAGAACATTGTAACGTCAACTCAATCTTTATTGTCTGGAGAACAGCTACATTGCTGTCCTCACTCGTCACATTGCTCATTCTGGACTCTTGTCTGGTAAGACCAGGTATAGCTGAGGCAAAGCAAGTTGAAGGACTTCCAGAAGGAGATCCTACACGTGTGGTTTTCCACTGCTTGGCCAAAGGCCCCCTTGACACACTCTGCCTTTCCCTGCTTGCCCCTGCCCCCCTGCCTCTGCTCATGGCCCTTTCACAGAGATCATTTTCTCCACATGGCTGTTGGGGCCTTCTGTCTTTTTTTCCAACCCACTTTCTCTTTTCTTTCTTTCCCTTCTCCTTTTTTTTTTTTTCCTTTCCTTGTAAAGAGAGAGATGTCAATGAATCCCTGACCTACATAGGCTGACCCTGAAGAGTCAGAGATAATGCCCACGAGTAAATGAGGTCAAAAATGGAGGAAGACCCCCACATGGTTAACAGAAAAGTTTAACTCTGCTGTTATTTCTTGAGAAATGTCAAGAGCACGGATAAGCTTCAACCTCTCCATGTCCTTCAAAGGCCTTTCAGACTCTAACATGAATATCTGGCAGGTTTTATTGCCAGAAACAGCAACTCCAGAGAGAGGGTGATAATATTTCCTCATATTTTCTTGCATTTGCCCCTCTGAAGCATCATCACGGTTGAGTGGAGGTGACAAACCCGGTTGCACTGAGGGTAATGCAACGTGATCTCCCCACAGGCCCGGCACAGGCCTCTGCTGCTCCCCTTGGACTGCTGAACGTTGGGAAGAAGCTCCCTCACAACAGGCCGAGCTACACCCCTTGCAACAACCTTGGCAATTTAGGGACAGCTTCATCTCCCAATTCAGCGAGACTGATTTAAAAATAATAAATATGCACACACACACATTGAAATAAAACGCCAGTGTATGCATTTGAGCCAACTGTACCCAGCACTGGAGTCATATGCAAAACGCACAAAAACGTTTCATTGGAATCAGGCTGCCTGCAGCTTTATCACATGCAAAAAAAGGAAAACAAACAAACAAACAACTCCCCCCAAAAAACCTTTCACAAAAGAAGTCTGAGCAGTCTTACCTGTCGCTGCAAAAGCGACAGTATCGGAATCGTATATATTCATCCACAGCATGAAACAGGCTTCTTTACTGGCGGCAACATAACATCCAGGTGTTAGCCCTCAACCCCACTTCAACTATTGTTTATTGCCATTGCATGGATTAATCCCTGCTGTCAGTCCAGCCTGCGAGATGCTCTCAGAAAGAAAGGTCTGCATAGCATCACGAATGTCAGATCCTGCTTTGATACACTTTATCTTCCCTTATCCCTTCAAACTCACCATGACTACTCTGCCTGACATGCTAAAAATGCTTTAGAATTGGCGCATATAGGCTAAACTCCGGTTTGAGGGGGAAAAAATGCTGCCTACCCCCCCTTTTTCTTTTTTTTTTCTTTTTTTTTTTTTTTGACAGAAATCATTGTTGATCTGATAAGAAGTTTGTGGAGGATCCAGTTACAAACCGAGAATCCCCAGAGTCGGTGATTCATTAGCAGTTATCCTAGTGTTACAGGAAGTAAACAGCTTTTAGATGTGCATTTTGCATCTAATTATGTCACAGTCCACTGGCCTTCTCAAAGGTGTGTTGTTTTTCAGGGTAATACATTAAAGATAACAGATTTTACAACAACAGCTGGGGAAAAAAGCAAAAATAGATAAGCTGCAGGAGCTTTGTAAAAGCACCTGGAGATCCTTACTCCATAGTGAAGACAATTGGGTGTCATTTGCAAAGTGTGAAACTTTACCTACGGAAAAGGTGATTCTTGAGGCTTTTTTTTTTTTAATTGCAAATTATTTGCCATCTCAGCAGAGCACTGTGCTGATGGCTGAGACATTGCCGCCTGCTATGGACTGGGGAGAGACTTGGCCCATCGAATTAATTCACAACCCTACAAGAAGCTATTGGGAAGGAGGAGAAGGAAGAGAAAAATGAGGACAAGATCATCCTCCTGGGACATCAGGCTATGGGGAGCGACGTTGAAGCAGGTGGGCAAGGACCACTTGGCCTGCAGAGAGCCAGCATGGTCTGCGGCCACTGCGGTCCTCACTTCTTTTCACTTATTGAGGGATACAAAAGAGGACCACAGTGCTTTATGGACACAAACACGGACATTCCTGTGAACACTGCCCAGGATGTATTTAAGTAGGGGATGACTGATCCCATTAGCCTGCTAAATCCCAGACTCGGGGTGCGGAGAACAGCATTCTTAAGAAATAGGCCATTTTATTTCAATTTTGCTTAAAAGCAAAACCAAACAAAATAATAGTCTAAGACACATTTAGGCAAATCATAATTTACTAATGAAAAAAGATCAGCGGCTTCAATAAAGCGTTAAAGGACCCAGGAATCTGGATTTTCCAAGTCCTACACAGTTTTCTGAATCTTCTCATGTCTGTCCAAGCTGGCCCTCAATGAACAACTTATTTTAATTTCCCCTCTCCTTTCCAGTTGTAACTTTCTTTTGAAGATGGCAGCACAACATAAGACAACCAGATGCATTAAATGTCAAATTTAGTTGCTGGGGGTCTTTGGTTTGTGACAGGTGCTAGAGAAGGGAAGGGAATGAGAAAGCACAAGCATTGACCAAACCCAAAAAAGCACAAAAAGAAACGGGACGAGACTATTGCTTTTCTCCTGCAGGGATTCCCCAGTTTCTCCTGGGGAAAAAAAAACAGGCAGCTGCTTCTCTCACCATCAGGAATCAACTAAGGCATCTCTCCTGACATTTCACGTACAGAAAACTTAGGAAATTGATCTTGGAGACTTCTGTTTGCCTCCCGGATTTGGCCGAAACTGGCCCAATTTGGCTCCCCCAATAGAGGAAGGAGGGATGCAGGCAGGGATACGCAGGGAGCGCGCTCGTGCGAGCCTCATTTCCTTAGGAAATCAGGCTAAGACGGTGAAGACAGGGAAGCATTTAGAATTAAACAGGCCCAGCTGCGGCGGGGAGCGAAGCGGCGCGTGGGGCCAGCAGCCGCCATGGGAGGACCGAGCGCGGCCCTGCTCGCGGCCGCGCGTCCCGTCCACCTCTACAGCTGCACCTACATCATCAACGCACGCAGCACCCCAATTTAAAGAATATCCATTTTCCCCTTTGGTTAAGTCAGCAATTCAGTTTGTATTACCGAAATGACGTGTTGAAACCCCAGCTCTAGCTGTGAGTTATGTTCCTAAGAAAATAAATGAAGGCATTTTGGGCTACTTTTTAAAAGAAATGCAAGAACTCTGTTGGCACTGACAGAACAAAGTTTGAGCTTAGAATGAAAGATGAGCAGGTTGTAAATAATCCTGATGTTAAAACCTCAATTGATTCAGTTCCACAGTTAACCTATTATATTCTTTCAATGGAATTTGTTTTGCTTGAAAAAGACTATGTGAAATCATAAACTTCATTAACTTTGAGAGATTCATTTTTTTTTTGTAGCCAGATGCTTAGTTACAGTTGATATAGCATGAAAACCTGCATTCCTCACAGCTTGCTTTGCACAGGAGTGTTGGGTAGCAGTGACTAATATTAGGACACGACATTGCTCTGCTTAGTGACATAGAGTGACTGATCTGCTTATCAGATTCACTGGGAGTCTGAACGCCAAAAGAAGGGGAAATATGAATATATCTGCTGGGTTCAGAGAGTAACTGTAGCTCAGATCAGACTAAAAAAATGAAATATAAACTTGTAGAGAATCCATATTGCCATTCTGTAGGGCAAAGCAGCATTGCAGGACTTTTAAGGATATATGACTTATCTAGATTTACATTCAGTACAGCACAGCCCCAATGGCTCACGGAGGCTGCGCAACTTCTTCCACAGAGGACTCAATCTCATCCGAGTTTCTCTGCAGAGAACTTGTGGTCCATGAGATTTAGCTCTGCTTATGAATGTCCTGGTGTAGCTAACACACCCGCACAAACAATAATCATATAAGCAGGGCTTGTACAAGCTTTGCTAATTAGATTTTTTTTTTTAAGAGTATTTCACTACCAAATTTCCAAAAATTTTTAGAACTCAAAACTTCTGTTGGTTACAGAGTAATGTGTCGTGAGGCTGAACAAACTGGCTGCTCTGGGTAGGTAACCTACATCTGAACAAAAGAGTGCAACCCCCAGGACGTTGTACATGCTAGAGAACCATCATTCCTTTCAATAATAAGTTCTATATCTTCTAACAAATGGAAAAATGTAACTCAATCTTTAAAAAGTCAATGAAAATAGAGAAGGAAACTTCAAGACTTTTCTTAGCTGAACTCTTTATAAACAGATTAATCATTTCTAGAAATAGAAAACGTCAGTCAGATCATCTTGTTTGACACAAGGTCAGATTTCTGCAAATAAGGCTAGTGGCGTGTCAGATGTGGAGATAAGCCAAGAGCTTTGCATTGTGTGAAGCCAAGGCGCAGGTACCTGCAAAGCAGCTTTCACGTCATTCATTTCACTGTTCTGCCCTGCCCTCAGAGGAGCCAAATGGAGCAATGTAACTTAATATTAGTTAGTTAATGTTTGTGTTTAAATCAGTTGCTCCCAAATTTTGGCCTGGCAAGAAGCAGCCTTGGTCATGTGAGCACACATCAGGATGCAGGCTGGCACTTTTTACACGGGCATAACTGGCACAACGTAGGAAGTTACCACTCATCTCTATTTGCTGCCACCTCTCAGCTAGTTATTAGCAGCAAAGGGTTAGTAAAAAACAGCTGCAGGCAGGAATTTCTTGAACTGCACTAGCCAGAATTGCAAGAACATGTCAGTCAACACTCTTTGTCCTGACATACTGCAGCTCTGACATCCTCACTCTGGCTTGCTTTTTTCCAGGGACTTTTAATGTCATAATGGTGCACAAATTTGGAAATATAGCTGCATTGCCCTAAAACTCTCCTTACGCTTATTATTTTGAAAAGTAACTAATGTGAAAGTGCCTTACTTGACAAATTTTGTTTTCATTAAGGAAAACACAAAGGATGAATATCTCTCTGCAAGCCTGATGAAAATAAAAGCTGAGATAAATATCATCCAAGGGCTCAAAAATAAAAAAGAAAAGTACAAGATAAGTAGTGAGTGATCTCTAAATCACATAATTCAAAGTGTCCGACATGAAATGTTAGTGTGGGGAAGTTTTGCACATTTCCATTCTAGCATTTCTAGTATGCCCATTCCGCATCCACTCCCTAAATACGAAGGTGTGCCATAAACCTTTGTCTTTGGGCATAAAAGACAAGGCATATATCATAAATAATGATATAAACGAGAAAGCCAAAAAAAAAAAAGCAATAAAAGTTACTGTTTTTCATAGTGCCCATCATTAAAATTTCTTTTGTTTGCGATGAAAACCCATAGCACCTGTATACTTATTAACAAAAAGTCAAATGACTTGCAGTACTTCTGCCAATGAAGATTTTCCCGTCTAAATATGAAGGAGTTTAAGGCTGGATTTTCCAAGATATTGCCTATGGAGAACACAGACCCTTAGCAAACAACCCCAAAATACCAAACCCCAACCGAAACATAGACCCTTAGCAAACAACTAACAACCCCAAAATACCAAACCCCAACCCCACACAACGGTCACAGTGGTGCCTGCTTCTCTGGCACATCACAAGAGCAGATGTTGAGTGAAGACCTGGAGGAGCCGCACATGAGATGTGCCCGTGCAGTCACACAGCTGCCTCTGTCGGAGTTTAGCACTCCCTTAATCACCCACATCTGTATTTTGCCATTTAACTGACATCTGTGGCAGGACCAGAAAAGCTGATGGAGGGTTATGCAGACAGTAGGTTATATTTTGGTTTCTTTTAGGAACTGTCCAGAGGCCTGAATGTCTCGGTCCTTTGCATGTTAAACTATCAGAGTAAAGGTGCTATGGAAGTTCATCCTCTCCTTCACACTTCTCAGAGAAATCCTAGTGTCTCTCTTTCGAAACCAACCTATTCCACTATATATTGCTTTTCCTTTGCAGGAGGAAGAGGAGTGTGGATTACATAGGCTAGACACATCTTTAACACATGCCTGGTGGATACTCAGATCCTTCCCACCCAGGAGAAGAGCAGAATTCGCAAAGTGACACTGTGAAAATCTGAATCACTGTAAAGTCCAGTAAGAGTAATAAAACTTTTCAAAGAGGAAAAGGCAGCACATAGGAGGAAAAGCTAATGCTGTGTCTATACAAAGAGCCTAAAATACTGATCTTAAGTGACAGTAGCTGTTCGAGTTGCCATAGTAAGCACATCTGATAGCTGGGAGGTTTCAACACTTAATGATAGACCGACAGGTAGAAGGATTAGCAGCACTGAGCCCAATTTCATATGCAGCTGTATAGCTAAACACATATTCCTGCAATAAAAGTTTTCTCTTAGACACCAGATGCATTTTGTGTGATTCAGGTACACTTTGCTCTGCTCCAAAGCCTTCGAAGTCAGCAAAGATCAGGAGCTGTTCTAGCATTTGCCAAAAGTGACAGTGTAATCAGCCATGCTTGAAAAATAATGGGAATTGTCAACAGTTAATAAAACTGTATTTTAAGAGGTTGGATTGATCTCTTTTCAAAGGCAATCTTGCACCTGTCCACAGTAGTATCTATCTTGTGAAAACTTGTGAAAATTGATTTGTACCATTGTTTGTACCTTCAGAGTTGCAACTCAGCTAGCTCTCAGGGCAGGTGAGCCCAGTTCTTTTCTTTTCTACAGTTTCTTATGATTTTGTGGCTTAGAATGGAACATTAAAAGACCAAGGAAGTTCCTGCAGTGATTTATCTGTGACTGCTTAATAAAAATTGTGTAAATATTTCCTGGAGGGGAACTCCACACTCAAGTTTCCCTTTCCCAAGGCATTGCTCTAACGTCTACTTAGAAGAACTGTACATATTCTTCTCTCCTTCCAAACAACATTCAATTCTGCTTGTTCCATGAGAAGTGACACGGTTTCAGCATGAAAGCCCCTGACCTGGCTCCTCGTTAAGGTGCACTCTGTGAGAAACAGAGATCTGGGTTTGTGCACCCAGGCTGGAAGGTCTCCTGGTGCCTGGGTGGCAGCTCCAGCTGCAGGGGCACCAGGCAGGGGTGGCCATGAACCAGTCGACTTTTCCTCAAGAAGTGATAGCTGGAAGTAACTTGGAAGTAATTTGTGAAGCTACTTGGGATGGCACTGGCCTCTCTTCCCCTTTCAAAGCCTAAGCAAAAGGCAAAAGCGACACACAGAAACTTCCCATTGCAGGAGACATTTAATGAACCCAGGAACTAACTAAGAGACTTAATTTTTTTTTTCCCTCCTTTCTTTTCTCCTCCTCCCGACTGAGCCGGGGCGCATTTCTTATGCGATGGTTCTGTGAATGACAGCGCGCACAAGGCAGAGCAGAGGATTTCCCCAACACCCGGGCTTGTATTGTGCACCACCTTATTATCATTCTCTAACCCCGCACATATGGTCATCTTCCATTCTTCTAACTGGTTCCAGGGCCCTGGAATTCAGCATGACCCCGGAGGGCTATTCTAATGCAATCAGTAGGAATACTATATCCAGGGCCAGTGCAAAATCAAAGGCCTGGCCAAAGCCCAGGATAAATTACAGCTGTTATAAAGAAATCACCTTTTCACCTTGGCCCTCATATTCTTTCAGTTTACAGTCATAACTCAGCAAGGGCAGCAACATTTGTCATTAATAAACCTGGTTGAATAAACAAGACTGATGGATTAACAAGTCACATATAAAGAAATTTGAGAAAGTGAAAAGCTTTAGACAGAAGGTAAGGATAAGCTGATTTCTTTTTATTCTGAGTTAAGTGAGAATTGATATATATTTATATCTATCTTTCTATACATTATCTTCACTATTAACATGTGTTGGCACGGCTGACAGCCACAGGTAAAGCTGGTATGAATAACTACTGAAGAGTAGTCCACCTAATTCTGGAATACACAGATGACCATACAAGAGACAAGCTGAAATATTAACTGACACTGAAGTTTCACCAACTAGAGGCTTCTGGCCAGTATTTGTTTCTTATCTTACCTGGACGCTATTGTTCTCCTCCAAACAAAACCCTTTTGTGACTCAAAGTGAGAGAAAGGATATCCAGCTTAAAAAACACATAACCATTTAGGGCCTGCATGAGTTTTAAAAAAAAAAAAATCCCCTGCATGAGACAGTTGATTAAGAATGTTTGACAGAAGATATCCCTAAACGTGCGTCACACAGAGCTCTGCAACTTTAACAACACCTGATTTGCCTTTAGCAATAAAAACATGACAAGCCAAGAATAGTTCTAGCACTCCAGAGCCTAAAGGGTTAAAAAGTCTTTGGAAAGCTATGAGAAAGAGGAAGAGCCAATTATATTCCCTGGTTCTCCTGGGAAAGCCTATAAAGGTATGACTTTTTTTTTCCTTCCCATTAATTCTTCTGTGATTTATAGTATCTCAATTTGAAAATTATTAAATCTCTGTCACACTTAAAAATAAGGAGCTCAACAACTACAAAATAGATGTAGTTTACAATATAATGCATATTAATATTTTATATAAAATACATACAGAAGAGTATATGACATTAAAAAATTCTCTAAAGAAAGGTGTGGAGCAGATGAACTGCACAGCAAGGACGAGTATCCGTGCATGGCCCTAGACTGGGAGCAGGGGCCAGAGGTACCCATAGAGCTCTGCCAGGCCAGGGGTTTGGAGAAAGCAATGCCCAGGTGTTCAGAGATGTTTGCATTGAAATTTAAACTGATTGAGATGCCGGCGCTCCTTCTATTTTTGTTTCTGACACAATTTGGCCTAATTAGTCCTAATTTGCTGCGAGGATGGGGGTCTCGGGGTGGAGGAGAGCGGGGTGGGCGGGCAGCAGTCCCCATCAGAGATGCGAAGATGTTTGCAGAGGTGCAAAAGCAGATTTGGGGGTGGTGGAAAAAAAATTTATTAGGGTTTTGAGTGGGCGTTTTAAAACTGCTTGGCCTTAAACAGCCTTCACGTGGCCATCAGCTGTTTGCCGGGCGACGAGGGGCGCGCGGAGCCGGCCGCAGCTGCGCAGCACCTTTTGTGCCGCCCGTTTAAAGCCCCTGGGTTGATAGTTCACATTCACGTGGGGAGAAATATACAGCGCGCAAGGCTGAAAAGCAGTTTTTACTCATAAAAACCTTTGATAGTTTAGCCATCTGGTCAGAGTGAAAGAAGCTCATAAAAGAGGCCCAAAAAAGGTCAGAGGTCTGCTGCTTTGTGGGTCAGGGGGGCGGCGGGGGCTTGCTGTAGTGGACTTTACTAAAAACTTGTCAGTGAGGATCTTTGACAAATTATAGCACATTCCTCGGCTTTTGGGGAAAGTATTTGATTACAGTGTGCAGGAATGTTGTTGATATTTGCAACCTTTCAGGAAAAAGAGGCGTTTAAAGCTGAAGCTTTAACGCTCCTCTCAGAGCCATCCACAATGTGACCGCGAATGGGGAAGTTTTATTTTATTTCTCTGTTAATTTTTTTTTCCTTCCTGGTCCAGTATAAAAAGATTCAGGAGAAAACAAAACAAACCCTCTCCTGCAGAAAGCACAAAGGCTTTGACCTTTGATTCAGGTCATTTATTCCTTTAAATGGTCGCAAATTATAAAACATCCAATTACTTTTTCCTTCCAACTGTTAGCTAGTGACAAAGCAATAAACAAAACAGGGGGGGAAAAATGTCAAACATCTACCTTATTTTCTGGCTTGTTCCCATCAGCCGAGCCGGCTACACTTCTTTTATTTGTGAGAGGCAGTGCTGAAAAGCAACAGGATTTAAGCAGACTGAAAGCAATTTTCTTGTAAAGGTCCAGAAGAAAGCAGAGGAAATAACATTATTTTTATGAGGTGTTTCATGGCACAGCATTATAATAAGTCATAGTACAGTAGTTGGGTCTTAAGGGACAGGGCTGCATCACCAAAGTGCACAGAAATAATTGTCAAGAGGTTGGGGTTGTGCTTTCCTCCTGGGGGAGGAGAGGAAGAGGCAGAGAAAGGAGCCAGTTAAGATTATGCACTTTAGATTATGCATTTAAAATATACAACACTAGCTCTCTCCTAATAGAAATCCACTTATTTAAACTTAATCCATCCTCCACACATGCTATGAATTGCAGCCTCAGGAAATTGGATGCATATTCATTTCACTTGAAGCAAAATCTTACATGGTTTTCTGAGGACTAACATCAATAAGAAAAAAAAAAATAAGACTAGTGCAAAGTTACTAAAGTTACTAAAAAACTTGTCAGGCTAAGATGACAGTTTGAAAATCATTTTGCAACATCTTCATTTAAGGTTTTTTGTTGTTGTTACTGTTTTTTAAAGGCTGACAGGACAATTCCTAGCTATCGTGACTGCAGAGGAGTTCAGTGTTGCAAAATATCTGCCTTTTCCCTTTGCATGCACACAAAGCTGCAGTGTGCCTTTGAGTACACTACCTTTCTTGTGACATCTGAAATTAGACTCTGACCTTAAAACAGTGAAACATCATATCTACTGCAAAACAAAAATGCAGGATTACAGCAAAGCAAATAAAGATACGCATCAGTTAGTTGTCACCTGACTTTTTTTTTTTTTAACAAATATAAATCAGGTTTAATAAGTCAGATTAGTGTTTAAGTTTGCTGTTAAAGGAACTATGATTTCTGTACATACTACTAGCCCTGAAATGTGTGTCATACAAATATACCAATTTATTTGACTTCTGCATGTGCATATATATATGTGTGTGTACATATATATATATAGTACCTCCTGTCTGGAATTTATTTTACCGGCTGATTCTCAGGGGAAGTAAATCAGTAAAGCCCCATTGATTTCAACAGATCCTTGCCACTGGAACTGTGTTAATGTATCAGCAGAGGTTCTGGCCCATGGTGTTTATACTGACTTTAAATAAATAAATAAGAAGCACTGAGAGGTGATTATGTTTAGAGTGCAGTGCTGCTTTCAGGCAGGTTACAGAGTGAGTTAAATAGAAGTTGGGGCTTGTTAACTACTAAGAACTTGTGATAAATAAGCTTATCCATTAATTATACTGATTGTTGAGGAAGGGCAGTTAAGCAGTGGCCACGCTGCTGGGTTTTCTGAAATTATGGAAGAGAAATAAAAATTTGGCAGGGCAAAACTTCAAACTGCAGTGAATATTCCTGACAAATGCTGCTGCCCTGACCCACAGGGGGAAAATCGAGAGCATTGGCTGGTATGGCACGGTAGTCACTTTGCCTGGACTGACAAGCCCAGGGATACCTTATCCTTCTCCAGGAAGGAAGGACGTCGTCCTGGGGACGCACAGAGAGCCATAGGCTGGAGAAGTGAGGAAGACGTTGCCCTTCCATTTGCTGACCATCATTTGCTGACCTTATGCATCAAATTGCACAGGGAAGAAATTACTTTTCGTAAATCTAAAGAAGGTAACTAGTAAATGCTCTTCTTATTCATGTGTCTAATCCCTAAATCCTACTAAACTATTTGACTCAGTAATATCCTACTGCAGTAAATTCCACAGGTTAATCATATACCAAGCACAAGATTATTTTCTTTTATCCATTTTCGTTGACAGGTAAGAGGACATTTTAAATTTGACTGCCATTTGTCTTTAATCATCAGCTGAGTAAATAAGTATAATCATGCAACTTTATTTTGGGACCTGTGCAGAAGCATCTCTGCCCTCCATGGGGAACCCTGGCAAACTAGATGGAGGTCAAAACCTCAGTCCCTATCCTTATAGGCATGACTATAGTATGGGATGGGACATTTGTCAGGACAAGCACAGTGCTGAGCTGTGACAAGTCAGAAGGGCTATAGTTTCTCCTGAGGAAGAAGGTTTATTTCTATCACTGAAATTCCTTGGAGAGCAATTCAGTTAATGTAGGGCATCAGTTGTCCTTTAATGACAGACTCCATGGAGCTTATATACGCTAGCAGCTGCTCTTTAACTATAACGTTACCCCCTGGACCCACAGGGGCAAGCAGTGCAATGTGACTGCAGAGCCTATGTGGGTCAGTAGCTGATGAAGCTGAAATTTATCATTGGAATGATCCCCAAGTGCTTTGCAACACGGGAGAATGATTAAGTGTGAAGGTAGCACTAAGCAAGGTTTAAAGATTAAGGAAGAACAAGCTCAGATGAGAAGTATTTAAACTCAGATAATGATGTGAAACCAATGGGCAGTACTCTTGGTAGGATGTTAAAGGTTAGAAATACAAGGTTTTACAATACAGAGGCACCTCCTGGATCAGAAAAGCCTTTACGTGGTCATCAGTAGGACCAAGTCAACTCTCAGCCCCACTGGGTTAAATCACAAAGTTATTCTTGGTTATTCCTGTGTAAGGGAAATTGAACTTGGTATCTCTCACTTGTTCTCATAATAGATTTGTGTTATTGGTACAGTTAGATTTTACTGTCTTGTGGCCCTGAAATGCAATAGAACAAGCAATGGATAGAGAAATGTGGTCTCTGCATCTGTGGTCAGAAAGGGGAAGGACTTCACCTTTAACTGCTTTAGCCCGAGCGGGAGATGTGCTATTCACAGCACATACCTTGGCGTTTTCCTCCTCTCTACCAGTTCCCAGAACACAAACTGCTCTGCATGAAAGAGCTTGTAGACTCCTTTGACTTGGAAAGCTAAACGTCCCCAGGTCCATCCTGACTGAACACCAGCTTTCTACTGGGCCAAAACGCATGTTAAAATTACACACATATTCAATATGTGCTTCCAAGTCAAAATGCAGTCCTGAGCACGTATTGCATTGCCCTTTTTGAGATTATCCTTTGCTACTAGAAACAAATCACAACAGCACACAGGTATGTGAAACCAGACTTAAAGTTGGACTTACTCAGTCCAACAGAGTTGTCATTCTGTTATGGACAGCTTCATTTTTTCATAAAACAGCTCAGGCTAAGTGACATCTCTAATAAATATATCAAGGAATGCACAACAGCTATGAGAAGTGGTTTAAGTCATTTGCTTGAAATATTTCTTCCCAAAAACAGCTTGATTTGGATGATGTTTCTGACTGACTGAACTGTTGAATAGTTCTTGGTTTCAGGAAATTACACTACACAACCAGTTCTGGGATCGATGACTTAATCTCAGACTCATCTGCTACCCAGACATTAACTGTTTTATACTTAATCTGACACTAGCTAGCAAAGGACCCTTCATGCCTAAAAATATTTAATATTTATAATATTGCACAATTAGACTCTAATATGACATATTTGATTGTTCAGCTACTATTTTTGCCCTAATTTACACTCCTTGTTTTCTTCAGTTGCCTTTTTGTCAGGGTTTTAGATTTATCACCCTTCTGGCACAACAAACAAAATGCTGGTGTTGTGATGAACTTATCAATCTCCATTAATTATATCAGCAATGTGGCGAAATAGTCTATTCTGCCATCTCTGGAATATTGCTTGGCTTTAGGTTTGGCTCTCTCAATCCGATTTGTGGATACTTATTCTTGCACTCATGACCTCCTGATTGGATTATTGGAATTCTTTGCTGACAGCTCTTCCTGATAAGGTCTTGCACAGGATTGAATTAATCCAAATGCAGTAGTGAAGAAATTCTGTTAAACGACTGTCCTCAATACATGGGTCCAGCACCATAACTCGTTTATTGTGGCTATAGAGCCCTGCACCAGAGTGATGCTGTAATTTCAGCTGCAGAGGAAGCCCAGACTGTCTCAAGAGTCTGGCTCCTCTCTTGCACTCCTGTCTCTTTCATCCACCTTCTTCCTGGCTCCACATACTATGTGCTGCTCTTTTCCTTGCTCTTGATCCATTCATCTACTCTGTCACTGTTTGTCTGAGGTATTAAAATCATTTCATCCTCAATATCACTGTGCAATGAAGACATAAAATTCTTATTTTGCACTGTGGTATTCAACTTTTATCTATTAAGTTACTTTCCACCACAAAGCATCATAAATATTCACATCATTTCCCACCCCTCTCCACGGACAAGAGTCCACTGCAGTGTTCTTGCTGACAGTCTCTTTGGCCAGCAGGGCAGACACCTTCCAGCAGAAAATCTGCAGGTTCTTGAGCTAAATCTATCTAGAAGTTGCATTGCCAGATTGCCAGTTCTTCAGGGGGAATGTTATATTTATTATGATAGCAATGGAGCCTTAACGTGCTCTTGAGTCTTTTAATAGGCTTGGAAAATATGTAGAAAGCAAACTATTGGAGAATTTAACCCAAGCAGTTGTAGTTTATCATTAGTGGGCAACATACACATATATCTGACTAACAATACTACAGTGAGATGGAACAGCTCTATTAGAAACTGGGAGAAGGAAGTAGGAGGCTCACTTGTTTTGCCAGGAAAAAGTGAATACGCTTAGAGCATTAGAGACACTAAAGTTAATTTATAGAGTAAAACTCCACTGAATACTCTTGAGATGAACTGAGTAATAAATGAAAATCTCAACTCTTCTCACCATCTCAAAATAGGTAGAGGTGGTTACAAATAGGAAGCAGGCTGCATTTCGCTGGAACACCGTAGTCCAAAATGCTAAAACTCAGCATTCTTCAGCAAGATAAGACCTTGGAGCATGAAGTTGGCCACCAAATCCCAAGGAAAATCACAGGTGCATTGGAGGGCAATATTTATCCGGGACTTTACCGTTAAAGGGAAGTAAAAAGGCTGGCTGGATGCCTTTGCACAGAAATCAACTGACTTCTCTGGGATGGCAAGTGATGCTGGACGCTCACATGGCTCTTTCCCAGTCCAACAACAAAAGCTCTCATTTGTTTTTCAAATCCTTCTGAAAATATCTTTTATTACTGTTTTTAATAGGGCCTGCTACAACAGCAGGTGTGACATTGGTATACAGCAATTTCAACCTATAAAATATTTGACATAAGCAGACTGTAAAGCCAGAAAAAAAATGTTTTCGTGCTTTTGCATGGAACATAGATATATTAATTTGTCAAAACCTTAAATGGAGTAAAGGGGCACATGTAGCCTCCTTTAATCCAGTTTTCAGTACCTGATGGGTCGGGTAACTTGGCAAGCTGAACTCCAGCCTGCATTTGTACAAGACAAAGACAAGAAGCTGGAGGTTATCCATGCTGTGGGCAGCCACGTGTCCACACACACTGCTCATACACAACCTGTGCAAATATTTTTAAAATTCCAGAGCCTATGGTGTGTGGGGGAGGGCCAAGGGGACCCTCATGAATCTTCTCACTAAGTCCTGAGGCTTATCCAATATTTATCAAAACTTAGCAGTTGTTTTGCCTAGGGTTTATGATAGATAGAATTTAGATAACTTCTGAAAATTAGGAGTGGCTAATGAAGTTCACATGGGGAATTTGTTGTTGCTGCTCAAGAGCGTTGTCTGGCGCAGAGTTCAAGGGTCCTGGCCTGCTGGTATTTAAAGAAGCTAACACTTCACTCCAGGTTTCAGGGTGTATTTTACACTACAGGAAGGCAAGTGGGCATCAACATGGAGTGCTGCAACCCAGAGACTCTGCTGTCCAGAGCCTGCGCCAAGGAGGCCGGGAACTCCCAGGACATGGAGGCTGGATGGCCTGGCACTCAAACAACACGGTCACTGCAGTTTGTAAAGCCAAACTGGCTGCTTTTTACAGGGCTGTGTGTTCTCCGTGCAGCTTTGCACATCCCTGGCATCAGTCTGGCCTCTGTCATTCGTGTGGCCTTTGCAAACCACCTGCCCCCGAATGGCTGTGGGTGCCGCATTGCTGGGGAGGCTGGGCCTGCCCTGGTAACCACGCGCCTTAGCTCAAGCAGGTGCTTCCATGGCCCATTCCAGAGACCGGGAACAAAGCTGGCTGTGCAAACACCCAAAAAGCAGCGCATCTCACGGCCCCTTTTCCCCCCAAGTAAGATGTTCCCAGCTAGCGGATTATAAATGTCGTGCTTCATTACATTTTAAACAATAAAAATGAATGACCCATCTCCAGCGAGTGTCATATTTCTGGAAGGGAGGATAACTTGTGTGGTTAGGAACATGTCCTAAATCTATCTGCTCCATTAACCTTTGGAAGTTGGAATAGTTCTAAGGGTTGGGAAGCAATTAATATCTCAGCGGCAACAACGTTCTCAAATGGATGACCCAGGACTTCGGTTACACCTGAGCAGAAAGCAATACCTCACCCAGCTCTTGCAGAAAAACTCATTTGAAAATGCAGTGAGAGGTCATAAAAATCGCGGATTACTTTAGTTAGTCATTTGTAACAGGTAAATGCGTGAGTATAACTTCCTGGGGTGGGGGAAAAGGTCTTTATGATTTTTCCAGGGTTATGAATACATAAATAACAATGGTCGCTTAAGGAGGACAGAAGCTTTGGGATTAACCTTTCTACACATTTGTAAGTAACCTGTTGACCCAGTAAAAGATTTTTTCTTGTTTGCTCTCCACATCAATCATATCTGCAGGAGATGTAAACATTTCACCATCCAGTTCAAAATGAAAACTGGAAAATAATCACTCGACCTTTACAAGTAGACGGTTGCACTCCAGCTAGTTTTTGCTAGCTGGCAAATGCATCGCTACAGAAATTGTATGAGAAATTAATAGCTCAGGCACATCATGCATGTCCCAGCAAGAAGCCCCTTAATGCTGAGCTTGGCCACTGCTGGGGCTACCAGAGGTCCCCTCCCCAGCGCAGCATCTGCTGCGAGTGCCATGTCAATGTATATTTTTATAACTTTTTAAATCATTTATTATTTTTATATTGCAGACTCTCCAAGGTGTGTGCCTGGCCCAGGTGATCCCAGCCTGGTTACTGAGTGGGAAAGATTTGTGAGTAAACATGAGATGCTGGGGTGCAGTATTTCTACCATACAAAAAATAAAATTCCCTGTCCGGAGTGGCCAGATCCATGCAGCATCCCATGAAGACAGTCTCCAACTGGGATTTTGCTGAGCTTTTGTTGCCTACCAAATATTGAGTAAGAACTAATTGAATTGTCTGCGTTCAGACCTCCTCACCCAGGAGAGTTCTGCTCTGGGTTCATTTGTAAACACAGCTATTATTTATAAATTATGAGCCAAAACCTGCTACTGTTGCTTTAGAGGAGTCTCCATCATCTAGAAATAATCAGTGAATAAGGTTCATTTGAAGAGAAAATTGGCTCCAGGCCAATGGCTTCAATCTTAATCACAGAGAGTTTAAAAGTCTCTTAATAATATGTCAAATACGCTTTAAGCTGGAGAAATTCCACCTCTATCTACCACCCGGAAGGGATACTTTTGGGAGTTTCTTTGGGTTTTGCTTACTCCTTCACAAGATACTCTCTCAACATCTATGTAAGCATTTAATTCAGGTGCTCAGCCCCTAGCCTTGAGGCTGCCCTTCTCTTCCCATTGGTTTTGTGGGATCCCCAACCTTCACTCTGCGAACGATGCCCAGTTTAAATTGTAGCCTGAAATCAGAAAGCACTGAGCAAGGAGGAACCACTTGTGGAATTGCTGCCCCTGCTTCCCCTTGGCCTGGCCCCAACCCTATCAAGAAACTCACCCATGCTTAATGGAAAAAAAACAACCAAACAAAAACCAAAACGAGGCCACAATTTAGGCCAAGCACAGGAGCAGGGAGAGCAAGATAGGAAGGGAAGGTGGAGGAAGGGGTCAGCAGCGGCTGACGGAGCTGGCACTTCCCCAGACCATTTGCAACATTAACCCATGGGCTGAAGCGCCTGTAGCAGCTCAATATCCTCCAGGTGCCTGACATGAAAACCAGTGAGATCATGTGAAGCGCTCCGCTGACTTCAATGGGTTCTGGATAAGTAATTTTGAGCCTGAGCTAATTAAAGTAACGATCTGCCTCTTATTTGTCATGTCACTGAACTCGTGCTGCCCACAGCAAGCTGCATTTATGGTATCACATAAATTACAGTATCTACATTACCATCAGTCAGGTTCCTCAAAAATACTAGGCATTTGTAGTTGTACGTGTATTTTCCATGAATCCATATTGAAATAAGTAAACTTAGCTGTGATTAGCTAATCAGCAGTGCCACCAGTGCTGTTTTCAAGATGCGAATGCACATCCAAATTCAAAGCAATCAAAATGACGAGTTCAGAAATTTAAAAATAAAGGTTTGCAAGCACATGATTTCATGGAGCAGAGACATGCAATCTTCAACTTGATTATTTTTGATTAAAATAGTAAAAGCTCACTATCTCTGAATACCATTTTGGCATGGTGCAGCTATTCAACCTCCATGCTGCTAAAGAGTTACGATTCTATTTGAAAATCAGAAGACATAAATAAAGGTTATTTATTTTTCTGTAGAGGATGGCTAAGCAAGATTATCAAATTCCTTCTATTCAGTCTAGATAGCCTTTACTGTAGCCTCTGAACTCTTTACAATCATCAGTTGATTTTTAGCCTTAGAACAGCCTAGAGAAACTAAATGAACCACACCTACCTTTTGGGAAGGGAAGGAGAGGGAAAAAGGATGGATGAAGCATGTGACGGACTATGTATAAATTACTGAAGCTCAAACAAGAAATCTATGGCAAAGCTACTGTGCTGCAAAGCTTGTGACTTTTGAATGAAAAAGGCCAAATCTCAAGATGACTGAATTTCCTCCACGCATTTACTCTGCCAATGCAAGTCAACCATGCTGGGGGATCTCAGGGGCTGCAGATGCCTCTCTTGCATCTGGCAGCAATGGAAATAGGGTCACCCTGCAGAGAAACTCAAAATGAGTATCTGAGATGATCTCAGAGGTGGCCAAGCCTGGCTGGTGATGATATTACAGCTTCCTTCCATGACCAAAGCATCCATCTATAGGAATATATCCCCCTTGCACCCCACAAAAAGCAATGCTCCTTGCTTCCCTGTTCTCATGTACCTCTTCCATGGTTTCAATGGCAGGGGGGATTTCTTGTCCTCCCAATCCTTTTCAGATGTATGGATTTACAGCTGTAGGTTTCATTACTTTCCCTGGCTAACACAGCTTTGATTCCTAAGTCTTTACATGGGCCAAAGAGGCTCCTGCTGCCATCTCATCTGATGTGGCCCAGGGCTCAGAGCCAAGAGCCACCGCTGGTGCATTAACATCAATAGAAGAGGATGATAATTTACCTTCAAACACTGAGCTGCAAATTGCCGTGTGGAAGGTGCAAAGGTGTTCCTGTTCAGCTCCCCTGCTCCAGGGGAATCAGAGGGAACCACCCCGCCAGCCAGGATCCCTAAACCCACATCCATCCCCTCCCTCTCCACCTTCACCCCGCACAGGTTTCCCCTTGCTCTTCTGTAGGTCCCTTCAAAGCCATCATGATTAAAATCTGCCCTAAGAAGCAAACCTCCCCCTGTTCAAACTGTCCCTCACTAGACACCTTTTCCCCTTGACTGAGGGGCATGAAAAAGCACAAGGCAACCCTGAAAATAAGCAATGCCTTTAAGTTAACCCAACAGAGCAATGCCCAGGCACTCAGGATTTATATTTGCCTCTCTCAAAGATGACGGCAATTTCAGGCCGGTCCATCAAGTCGCAGACTAATCCTTTATCAGAAACATTTTCCAAGGAGGCCAATAAAATGAAACAAATAAGCTAACAAGCAAGAAATTCAGCATGTGGTAAGGAAAAGCTCCCTCCTCTCCCCCCAGATTTCCTAGATTCCTGGTTAATAAAGCAGATGCTTTTATTAATGTCCGGAACCAGCTGAAGTGAGGTAATAATTGCCAGGGACTGACCTTGGGCTAATTTGAACAATCCTGATTCGAAGGAAACTTCTGTTTTTATGAAGTACCTCTCCCCCTCTCTGCATTCACATTCTTCTATCCAAAGCACAAAACTATTTTAAAAGTCTATACTGTGAAAAGACTTGACATTTTGATGTTGAATTGTTTATCTCTTAAAAACCATTTCTCCCAAATATACAGTCACACGATCCCACATGGTGAAAGGACAAAATTGTCTTCCAATGGTGACAGCACCAAAGCTTCCTGCTAATGAGTTGCAGATCTGCATCATAATTGAACATCCAGATTTCCATTTACAAATGAACAATGTGGTCAACAAGAACAAATAACGTTACCGAGCCAAAAAATCGTAATTAAGAAGAAATTTGTAGAATCGGGAGTACAGTAACCAACATAAATACCAGTCTAATTGCTGAAGACATGATGTATTAAAAGGCTAATCAATATGGCCAATGTTTTGTTCTCCTCTGGAAAGGATTTGTAGTAATATCCATTTTAATTGTAGAATCTCTGAGAAATATTTGTGATGGTGCTTTCATGCTTCTTTCCCTTTTTAAAAGGCCAAGGTGCTTGGAAAGTTATTTTCATTCTATCAAATAATAGTGCACTCACACCCCCAAACAAAAAGGACAGGAAAAAAATGACACAAATGAAAGAAATTAAGCTTGCCATAATGTCTGTGTTTCATGTTAACAGACTCACTGTCCTGCTGGGTTGTCCATAATACTCTATCACAAGCACTGTCAGGGGCCCATGCTGGGTGGCTAATTAAAACAATTACAAAGACAAAGAAGGTATCAATAGCATTCCAAGCAGCAAACAAAGAGATAAAGTAGTGAAGATTTAAATCATCAATGGTTGCTCTCGCCAGGACAGTTTTGATGTGGGGACCACGTCCCCAACACTCCTCTCTCTTCTCACTGGTTCACTCAGAATTATTTCATCACAAAAAGTGGAAGAATAGTTAACGTTTTAAAAGTAGTTTCTAAAAATTCCAGTAGGATAAGTCTTTGGCCATTTAGAAATTTCTGTCTTGTAAATTTGGGACAGTTTTATACTAGGTTTTATATTACAGCTTTTACATACGCACACATGCTCTTCTACCAACAACTAAAGGCATAAAATAGAAATGCTTCAGTTTTAATTCTAGGTTATCACAGACATGGAGAATAAACATATATCATGAAGGGAATCAACACAAGGAGAACAGATAACTGCATAAATTAGGCAAGTTTCTCAGATTCTGTTAAAGATTTTCCCAAAAGTTTTGATAAAGGCAATTCCACAGAGAAGCCTGTATATAGAAAACCAGTAAGCAATCTGGAAGTGTTTGCAAGCCAAGCTGTAGTAATACTTTAGACAAACATGCTTACCTTGATTGAGGAGTGTAAACCGTAACAGTTGTTTTTCTCATACACTAAAAAAAGGGCAGCTTCTTCCAAAGGGCTGTTTCATTTCATGCAATCTATATGCTCCAACACAAAATGTTACTTTACGGGAAAATACTTTTCAACAAAAAGGAGGATCTTAAAAGCTTTTGTCATGCTGATGCAATTATCTACAAGATAGTTTACCTAGGGCTTACTTATAACTATATAGCAAGGTGGTTTTGTATACGCAAAATATTATGTGAGTTTAGGGGAGTTTCATTTGCTAAATTAATCAGTGCAAAGAAAACAGCAGAGTGGGGTGTGTCAGCGCTGTAAATGTGTTCTGACTTCCACTCAGCTGTTCTTTTAATCATCAGGATAAAGAGCCAAAAACTCCAATTAGCCAAGGAGAAACCTTGAGGGGCAATGACAGCTTTTTCTGATTGCTTCCTCTGATGGAAGCAAAGTGATTGGGAACCTAATAGTTAGACCGAGATCAGCAGCTGAAACATATATAGGTATTGTTAACACAGAAAACTAGAAATTAAGGACTTTCTTAAGAGATATGCCTGAAAAAAAATGCCTTTAATGAATTTGGATAATTCTGCAGACAGCCTGGAAAATTACTATTTTCTGTGAGAGTGAAAGAACATCAGAAACTTTATTTTTCACTGCAGCCTCAATTTATGTAAATTTCTGCATGTGCAATTGTGCATCAGTGCTAGAAGAAACCAGCTACTGGAAAAGAGAGAACATTGCTTCTTAAGCATACTTTTACATGAGAAAGGGTTTTGGTTGCATTGCCTAAGCATTCCAACATGTAATAGAGATAAAAAAGGCACAAATATGACTTGAGTTACCAGAAAAAGTCTCTCAATTGATTTTAAGGGAATTGAATGACAAGTGAGGTCTATATGACTCTTTTTTTTTTTTTTTATACATCCAAAACTTAATATGAGATTCTGAACAAGGTTCAAGAAATTATAATTATTATTCTTTTGTAGCAAAAGCTCCGTGTAACTTCCAATTTCACCTGGAAGATTTCATGCTAATGTTGTAATTACTTCTAGATTTACAGGATATGAGTAACCTGAGGATTTCATCAATGAACGACTCTCAAAAGTCAGAGGAATTATGCTGACGCTCAAGTGTTTACCTACCAGATATTTTGTGAAAAAGAAAAGAAAACAATGTTATTCCTGATACAGCAACATAAGCAAACCTTTAAAATCTTCTCCCTGAACTGAGTCTAATTTGTTACCTGGACTCCAAGCCAAGGCACAACTGGCACCAGTTGCCTTTTCTGGCAGTCGTCATTTTGCACAGCTGAGTGCAAGGATTGTTACACATGTCGGTTCACTTTTTAAGTGTGACGATAAATTATGATCTCAGCAATTTCTATCATTTTTGGGTCTCAGGACACCTGAGGAGGGAAAACAGAAAATGATCTTCCTTCCTTTTGTGTGAGTTTCCATGTGCATCACTGCTCCTCACGTTACAGCAGTGTCCAGGGGGATGAAGGCTGCCGACATCCATAAATCCCACCAGGTTAAGCACTGCTCCCATGTCATCACACTGACTCCCAACATTGACCTATTTATTCTGCAGCTGATATCATGAGCAAGAGAACCAGATTAGATTTAGGAGTATATGTGAGGTCACTGAATCATAGTTAAGTGGAAAAAAAAAAAAGGAAGATTTTCTGGTCATGTGTATGTTGCCTATTGCAACTATTATTCGCAAAGCAAAAGCTTTTTTGTACTTTCCCCTCTATTTTCTTCCTTTTGCCGAGTTCATAAAGCTTCTGCTATCCAACCATTTCAGTTTTGAGCATAAGAAACACATGTGAATTAGTTTTCTTAGCTGTAAAGTTGCAGATATTGGGAAAAATTACGCACACACAGCTTTCTGAAGAGGCTCCATCCATTCCGTTTTCTGAGCAAAACAAAACTTGTCCCTGAATTTTATTAAGCACTCTAATTGCTTTTAACACATGAGGAGGAAAGACAAGGACTTTAAGCCCTGTTTGTATAATAATGGAAACACCATGGTTTCTATTCCACTAATGCTTAAAATATGCATCTTTTGTCCCTGGCCACCAGCAGTAGCTATATAATCCCTTAGCCACAATTGTGTTCTGTAACACTTGCCTTGGCTGCTGCCTACATTCCTGCCAAGCTTTTCAACATATCTACAGAACAGAGATTAAATTTATATAACTGCTAACTTCAGTTCATACACCTGCTTAATGAAGCACTTAGTTCATTTTTTGCAATAAATATTTGAAACCAGTGAGGACCAACACCTTGCCAGTGCCTGGATCATAGCCATAGATGCAGTCAGATGTTATTTGGTGCTTACACGAACTGCAGTGCAGCAGATCTGGCTGCACAGCTTCCCTATAAAAACTCTCAGATTTTCTAGCAGTCTTTCATTAGGAGCATTATGTACCAGTGTGAAAACATATATATAAATTTATGTTTGAAAACTCAGGCTGTTTCATCTCATGGTCAAAGGGAACTGATTCCAGAAAGGCCCATACATAGCTTTCAGGGAACTTCCTAAAGTTTTCCTAAAAGTTTAAGGAGTGATTACAATTTTCTCCTTCCATGATATAGGAGCACAACAGTGCAGTTATTCTTTTATTACTTTGATAAAGATTAGCTTATTTTTTATAGAGGCATACAAAATAGCTATAAAGTGTGAGCCTATGGCAAAGTTTTTGAAAAAGAGTTAAAGCTGGGTGTTCAGCTCCAGTAATAAATTTCTTGGGTACGCAAGTACCTTTATTTGTGTTAACACAAGCAATTTCTGAGCACGCTGCCAGGGTGTCTGGATGGGCCAGTGAGTGACCCTGGCTTTTGGGCACCTATCCACCTACCCCACAAGATTAATGTGCATCAAATTAACTACATGTTAATATATGCTTTATATTTTTGTGAACCACACACTGCTCTCTTCTATCTGCAAGGATTAAAAATACTCTCACTTCACCTAATGATTGCTGATTTTCTTTCTCCAAGAATAATGGTTCAGCACCAGGAGGTATGGCTGACGAGCGAGAATTGCCACCTGAAAACGCCAGCTCTTGAGCTCTGCCCTGTTTCTAGGACTGTTTCTGGGTTTTATCTAAAGATGGTTTAATATAAACCACAGAAACTGTCCTAAGAGCAAGGCCGGAGATCAGTATCTGTCCTTTTGTCACTAGGAAAGAGGCTAGAACCTGCTTTGTTCAGGTTGTGCTGAAAAGTAGCATCTAGTCCAACGGGAGGTTGGGACAGAGGGTGGCAAAGGACATGAACTCTTTTCTCAGTTATGGCTCTTACCAATAAAATATTCTGGAAAAGAAGGATCCAACCACATCCTTTGCCTCCCTCCACGTGCTCAACGCATGTCTGAGACTTTGGGTCGCAGCTTTGGGCCAATATCACAGTTTTAGGCCCCTGGGAAGGGGGGTTGGTCTGGCCAAATATTTTATTTTATTTTATTTTATTTTGCAATCCCCAAACTGCCATGTATTATTAGCACAGTGACAATTTTTCTGGCTGCAGAATGGCTGTTATTTGCTACTCCTCAGGGCAGTGAAAGTAAATCTACTACTTAATTGTCTTGGATTATTTTGAAAGTTAGAGCATTGCCGAGTAGAATTCCCCTGTGAAATAAAAATAAAGTTACTAAAAAACGAAAGCAGAAGACAATTCTAATGGACATCAAATTAAAAATTTCCTAAGAAACAATTCCTTCTGCTTTTAATAATAGCTTAGGAGTTAGAAACCTTTTATATTTAATCAACCTGCTTAAAATTCTTGCCTCCAGCAGGAAAGAATCTCAATCAGAGAGGGACAAACATTCATTAAGCCTTGTACAATAAACCTGCTCTGCAGCTGAAGTGCTATTAATATCATTTTACAGAAAGAGGAAATGGAAGAATAGTGAGATGGGAGTAACTTGCTTGAGGTCACGAAAAGGTTCATGCAAGCAGGGTAGAGTAGTAAACCTTGAATCAGAGATGTGTAATACGGCCATGGCCAGGACTCTTACTGTGCATTTCACATTGCCCTGTATTTACCATTTCTAACTACTTTTCTTTCCTTCTTTCTTTCCTTCTTAATAACCATTATGAAATGTGAATACATTTTTTCTCTTAAAGACCTAAACATTTATATTAGCTTTCCAAAACTTCATTGCGTGTCCCAACAGCAACTCATTATACACATTGATTCTCTTAATTAATGAGTAAAAGGTATCCAGTCCTCTCCCCTTGGCCACTATTTTTTCTTTTCCCCTGTTAAATATAATTCTAGGAAATGGGATACCATCTTTTTATGCATATGCGTGCAAAGACAAGTGTGCTATGAATCCTAACAGAGGAGAGGCAAAAGGAGATATAAGACGATGGCCTTGTTGACACACGACTTGTCACATCAACCTAACTGCTAGTTTACAGCCCAGGGCTGCATTACTTGCTACTGTGGATATGCTGTGTAGGAACAACAGATGTTTCTGATAGAAGGTACTAGGTGACTTGTACATTTAAAATAATTCTTTTGGTAAAGAAGGCAGGTGGACCAGACCCCAGTGAATTAAACATCTACAAAATTACATGGAAATGGTATTGGGATAATGCTTTTGTGAGACAGAATAGAACAATTAGTAGGAGTGGGGAAAAAAACAGCAGAATTGACAGATTTTATCACAGATTTGTACTTCAGTAAGCTATGCTTTGAGCTGAGGAAGCTGTATGTATTTTAATTATAGGAATAAAATATAGATATGGAGTTATTGGTAGTATATTATACTGTCTGAATGGGCAATAATAATCTAGCAGTAAAGGCAGGTTTAATCTAACTGCAGTATCTGACAAAATATTAAAACAAGAGAGTCATATTTTTTTAAAAAAAGAAACTGTTATCTATTTAAAAACTGTAAATATAGACAAAGGAGTTGAAATCCAGTCAGAATATTTTTCTCAGTTTAACTTTTATCTATCACTGGGCTGCTCCAGCACCATGCTGCACATCCTAGTTCCTTCTTAGTAGAGAGAAGTTCCTTGTGATTTCCATTCCTTTGCAGTGCCTGAATATACTTAACAGAAAAGACAAAAATCTGGCACTCACCCCAGCTGCACGGAGGATGCTAGAGATCTCATTTAAAGATCACTGGAAGTGATGATGGTTTCTCTGACTTCAGTAAAGCCTAGAGCAGCTCTGAGAAAACCCAAGGTGAGTGAGTGAAGGGCTCAGTGATCAAAGGCCTGGCCCTAGTTATCACACGTCCGCGGTTTCAGTATGGTTTTAGCCATTGCAAATGTAAAATGCAACATTTTAGTTTAACATTTCTGACAGGGACTTGCATTCTTCGATTTCACCACCACTTGCCACTGGCTTGTAGTGATTTCCAGGAGCTTGGAGCTCCTGTTCCAATGCAAATACCTCACTACAGAAATTAACTCATCACAACCGAAGAAGAGCCATTTTCAGAACAGACTAATTTAGTCAAAGGGGAAAAATAAGCAAACTCGCTTGGAGTGAGCAAGGAACATGATGGCACCACCAGGAGCTCAGCATACTGTACAGGGAGACCCTGGAATGCTGATAGAACAAAAAAATGAGTCAAAAGAGAAGTGAAAAACATGGACATGTTTATCATAGCCCCTGTGATAAAGCAAATGGGGAGATGAGGTCCTCACATGAGCATTCCATGATGGCACCACAGCCATACTGCATAGGGAGACCCTGGAACGCTGATAGAACAAAAAAAAAAGAGTCAAAAGAGAAGTGAAAAACATGCAGATGCTTAACACAGTCCCTGTGATAAACCAAACGGGGAGATGAGGTCCTCACATGAGCATTTCTTCACGCAACTCATTAAGACATGAACAAATTCACAGATGTTTCTGCTGGCTCCCAAAGCCCAACTTCCTCCTGGAACTGCTCATCGCTCCAGAGCTCTCCTCCACCTCCCATTTATGTAGGCTAGTCCCTGCAGAGGAAATAGAAACTAAAAGGACTTTTAGTTGACTTAATTAATGCCTGTAACACTAGTCAATTGACATCAGCACCTTGTCTGTCAGCCACTGTAGCAGGGGGATATGTGTTAAAAACAACAGTCCATTTCCGTTTCTCCAGCCTCAGCTCTGCTGCAAAAAGGCAGAAAAAGCCAAGGCCAAGTCAGTGAGTGACATCTTAAGGCTACTAACAGAAATTGCTCTGTATTCAGCTTCTTTTGAAATAATAATAATAATAATAATACACTTCGTTTAGCAAACTTTCTCCTTATAAAACTGATAACCAGTGCTGCTGTGAGTCACCTCCAAAGAAAACTGTTTCCCTCCGCTGATACAGATGGTGTGATTAGTCTCATTAGGTGATGGTCACCCTTCGTGACCATCCTCCTCAATTCACATTGCAGTATTTTAAAATACATCACAGTATTTTAAAACAAAAATGCTCTGCAATTATTATTTCTTCCAAATAAAGGAACAAAGCCATATTTGTCATCCTAAAGCTCTAATTCTGCCAACTTCCCATCCTTATGGGGCCTCATTGATACCAGTCACTAGCAATATTTGGCATTCCCTCCTGGAGTCCCTGTGGCACAGGGCCCAGGCTTTGGGCAATTAAGAGAAGCTGGACTTGACAATGCAATTCAAAATAAATGATTCCCAAGGTGATGGTGGTTGGTCTTTATGTGGACAAGAAGCTTCATGTTCTCCAGCTGTGGCATGTTGTTCATAGCACGCTCACTAACGGTGAAAACAGCTGGCTGATCATGCAGGGATTTAGCTGCTTGGTCTTCAGCTGAGAAGAAAACAGCTGGGAAAAACCCAAAAAAACAAAAACCGAAGACCTCACTATCCAGCGAGACAGTTCTCAATACAAAGTCAACAATCTGACTCCTCCTAGACCGATGTGGCTGCAAAGAGAGGGGACAATGTCACATCTTACCAAAACCAAACTCTCAGGAATTCTGATACTAAATTGCTTACTCCATTTATCATAATTTCTATACTGTATAGCTAAGGTGGAGAATTTCAAGAGTGAACTGTGGTATTTCATTTCACAGCCAGGGAATTCACCTGGAAGCAGAGCAAGGCAGTTCAGAAAAAGTGACTCAACACTCCCAGTCTGAGGACAGCTTCATTTGTGTCAAGTGCAATGACACTTTATTCACTATTTTATATACAGCACTGTTTTAAAAACATGCCTTTAAAAGTTTTTCTGACCTTTTCAAGTAATTGTGATATTATTTGAGAAGTTTAGGAGAGACAAGCTGCCTGAATGGCTACGTACTGCCTAAAGTGCAGGTAAACCTGAATCTTCTCACCAATTTTGAGTAGCTGATCTGTGAAAAAATATATGGCTTAATATCTCTTGGTAACACATGCCTTTACTGCATGTCATATGCATGCTGTTTTAAGAGTTCATGGCAGACATCCTGTCTACATATGAATAAACTTGTTACCTAATCTTTAATGGAGGTTTTATTCACTGTTTTGTTGATAAACTGCCCATACCAGATGGGGTGGTGACTCGATAGGACAGTCAAGATTTCTGCACTTTGATAGAGATGTGTGAATGAGTATGTCAGCACTTTTGTGGTTGGTATATATATAAGTTTTTTATTTAAGTTGAGATGATACCTCATTAATTTACCAAGTAAACTGCTTTTCCCCACATTTGATCCCTTTAACATAAAGCGGTGGCTAGATTTGTCAGTCAAGGCTGCTAGGACCTCTGGCACACAAATGACAAATCAGTGTTAGTATAACTATTGACACACATTTTTAATACATAACTACTGTTGTTATATATAATCAGAGCTGATAGAGTTCAGCATAAAAGGGTATTTTAAAGTGCCAATAAAACCACTTAGCTTTTACAACACACTGCGCTTACTCCATTCCCCTCATTCCCCCAAAAAAGCTTTTCTTTTGAACTAAGCAATTTATATATTGGGTCAGTGTTATAAAGTAGGTATTTATAGCAGATTTCAATGGAGTAGAAGCTGGAATAAAGGCAACTTGCTTTTAAATGCAGCACAGAGGCTGCTTTGCATTGATAACATTTTCAACTGTTTGTACACAGAAGATGATGTGTTCACTGAGGAGCTTCAAATTCTGTTTCTGTAACCCAAATTATTTGTTTTGCTAATGAATCATTTATACTTCAATTTTTCTTAGACTCATTTAATGTCAGCTGACTAACTTGTTCAGTGATTGGGTTAATACCAGAGCTAGCTTAAAAATTTAGCTGATAACCCTGCACTGTCTTTTTAATTTAATCTTTTTCTTTCCAGAAAAAAAAAAAATACAATGCATGCTTTACAGGGCTAGTGATAAAAGCAACTCTAAGCTGCATTATCACTCTAAGATGATCACATGCACAGACAGTTGGCCATAACTTGTGCTTTGTTATGCCTCAGGGTTGCATTTATCTTAGAAATCAGTTTGGTATTGATGGCATAACTCATCAGCCATGCTAACTATCCCCTTATTGCCAAACTATTCTCAATTACCATAGTGATACCTTCTTTCTTTACACAAGCTGGCTCAACAAATAAGCAGGACAGGGGTCACATAAAATTTTCCATTACCGAACACCCTAATTTTTACCAAAAAAGACTACAGAAAGATATGCACACTGTTTAAACAGAACATCATTAACATTAAAAGGAACGGGGATTAAGTTTTCAGGAAGTCCCCTCCAGAGATGCTTTGGAATTGTTTTTCCCTAATAAAAGACAATGTAGAGTGAAAGAAAGGAAAATTCTTAAGTTTATGGTGGAATTTTTATGTTTGTACTTAAACAATGACAGTCTTCTATTCTTTGAAGAACTTATCATCTTTATGACATGAATAGGTGCAGACTGGAGAACCTTTGGATGAACTCGATTTTCTGTTACCAGTATGAATTAGTACTGCTTTAACGCTGAATGTCTTCGCTTATCTTTGTTAGGTTTTTAATGCTTGCTGTTAGTTATCACAGTAAACAGAAGAATTGCGTGGGGGGTACCATTTTCTTCCCAGAACCAAATATTTCTGCTTAACAAATGCAAAAATCGAACACATACAATGGAATGTGTAGGGATGGAATTACCTGCATGGCAAATAATAGCAATTTACACATGCAAATAGCCCAATTATGCATGCATGTGTCAGGGAATTGTGAAACAAATACTTGAAAATCTATCCTAGAATAGGAAACTGGCATGTCAAACAGGTAAAAGGACAAGTAAAACAAGCTTATTTTTTGTTTCTTTTGTATAAAGTTACTGCCAGCTTTTGTACCAGTCACATCATCAATCATATTTTAACTGGGGGGCATCTAACGTAAAGGCCTCTGAAGTCAATGGAAAGATTCCTATAGAATTTTATATTTAAAAATGAATATAGAGAGCTTTGTTTTTCTGCACAAGGATTTTTCAGATCATGTCTTTTCATACAAACTGGATTGATAGTTGGATTTATTATTGCAGACTTGTCTACACTGGGAAGAAAAGAGGATTAATTCCAATTTCAATTCTCCCCTGTGGGCGCTCTGCACTGGCCCATGCTCAGTGCTGTGCAAACGGCCATCTGGCTGCTCCCACTCTGAGCTCTGGCTCCTGCTTGGAGGCATTTCCACCAAACTCCACGGGCAGGAGCCTCCACTCCTGAGTGTGCTGCCAGGTGACTGTTCCCATGACATGGGATATGCTAAGACACATGTATTTCTGCATTATCTGGAGGGATCGGACTCAAAAAAATATATATTTTTCCTCATTTTCTTTGGACCTTTTCAATCACCTAATGTACTATTTTAGGCAAAATAAGAAGGCCTATTCTGAAAATAACACACATTATTTTTTCATTAGCATTATTAAAAATGCCAGAAGACCAGAAAGTGCTTCTCCTTCCTTGATACTGGTGTCAAGCATGGCTAAGCATCTTTGCAAAGGGGCAGGAGACATCCGTAAAATTCTGGTCCTGGCAGGATGTTGGTTTCACTGTTGCAGATGAATGAGCCATGCTCAACCCAGGGTTACTCTGGGTGCAACAGGACAAATGTCAAGAGTCCATAGACCTAATGTCGCTATCAGAAACGAGTGTGGAAAAAAAGAAGAGGAAATAGAGGGCAGATCACGCCAGGGTCTTGCTGTGGCTTTCACTCAGGACAAACTTCTTTTCTATGAGCTCTTTATCAACAGTTATCCTTAGTTCTTTACCTTTCCACCTTTAGCTGAAAGAGACAGTCTTTTCCTCCTTGAGGTCTCGATGTCTGTGCCAAGCGTTTTGCTTTTTTCTTATATTGAAAGTCTGGCAAATGATGGGAAATGGTGAACTGGTATTCACGAGCCTTTGGACACTGGAAGATGACAGAAGCGAAAACAAGCACATACTGTTTGCAGTTCAGTTTCTATGGTAACAGTTTTTTTTTTTTTTTAAGGCAATACTCACAGTTCTTGAGATATTTTGGAGAGGAGGAACTGCTTTTCCTTTTCACCCATTTGCTTTGAGAGGTCGACACAGGGACTGGCAGCGCTTGTGGGGACAGCAGTGGACAGGCTCAGTCTGGGGTTGCAGCTCCAGACTGCAGATCCTCCGTGCTGTATTTCAGGGTCAGAGGGAGTCAAGGAGACTGCACGACTCGCTGATGGCTCCGGAGCATTTGGTGTAAGCAACAGGGCAAGGAGGGCTAATGGGGCCACAGCAGCTATTGCATTTGTAAGCTTGCAAGCGGTTCCATCTCTGACTCACAACCAAACAACTAACAAAGTCCCTTAAATATTATTGTGTAAGGAGTTTTGGAGCACTTCAACTTCAAAAGTTGCTACTGAGGTAACAACCTTGAGTTACTTCTGGACTGCAATTTATTTCAGCAGTTTTATGCTGCGAAAAGCCCTTCCCCAGGCTTGTGCCACTGGGGCACTTGCAGTGACAAACGGCTCCATCCTTTATGGGTGCATCTCCCTCTCCTCAACGTGGTATATATGGCATGGGAATATGTTATGGCCTACATACGGCCAACTCAGTTTTGGTGAGACTCCTAAGAAGAAAAAGGGATATCTGTGAAAACCTGGGGTTTACCTTTCCCTGCCTTAGCAATGAGATGCAGAAGCGAGAAGCAGAGGACACGAGCAAGCTGTGCCCTGGGCACAGGCACTGTGGGCACCGGTACCTGCAGGAGGGAGGTCACGCTGGTCAACTGCTCAAGGAAAATCCCTTGGCAGCATGTGACAACTCAGCTGTGACTGCAAGACAGAAATCTCCAGGCTCCAGCGATGCCTCTTCCAGCTTATGGGAAATGCGGAACGCGGCCACGGCTTTTCCCAGTGATGCCACCTGGGCTGTGACGATGCTCTGCTGCAGATGTGACCTTGGTTGGCCAAAGCGCCCCTCTACTTCAGCAAGAGACCTGCTTATCCTGCTGCCTCCCTGC
This sequence comes from Tinamus guttatus, assembly GCF_000705375.1. The sequence continues at coordinate 49,811 of NW_010587954.1, forward strand.
TTTGAACTTTAGTCCCCAACCCAAAGGAAGAACAAATGGGAGTCATTGACACTGTACTGAACTTTTAAGGCTGACACGCTATTTAGCAACTTATTAATGCTAAATCTTTTGAGGCAAGTTTTCACTCACCGTCCACTATAAAGAGCTTTGTCAAACTGTAACCATTTTAATTTTATTACAATTGCCCCGGAGGAGCTGGCGAAAGTTATACCAGCTGTACATTTATTTTACTGTTTTTTTCCTCTCTTTTTTTCTGATCATCAGTCTGTCAAGGCTATCAAGATTTACATTTAAATGTAAAACTGGACTGTCCACCAAACAGCCTTTGAAGCTATTAGCTGTGAAAGATAATCAATTGGGAATGGGCCCCTGCAGAGCACTTTTCAAGCAGAGTCATCACCAAAAAGCAATTTTGCTGGCAGGCTTTTAAAAAAAGAAAAAAAAAAAAGATAAAATAAAAAAAAAGATTACAAGCATCCCTATGCAATTAGAGTAATATCAATGGCTGATCCATATGATTTTACAATAAAAGCAAAAGTTAATATTGTTTAAGCAAATTGATTCACGTGGGTAAATTCTGAATTTTTAAAGAAGCACAGATTGGTAACTTTTTCATAACTCCCTGGTAAGTAAATGTACTTAAACAACAATATATGTCACCATTCACAGTCCCTTTCCTTTATTACCATTAAAAGGCAAGTTTCACAAGGAACTTTAATCTATTAATTACTCCTGTTATGCATAATGCAGCTTAGTGCTATGCATTCCTGTTCTTTCAGAGGTTCCTTTAGGCCATCATGAGATGCGACTATCTACAGTATCTATCTAGGTATTTGCATCTTGCTCATCACTGAGGTATCCAAGTTATTCTCCTCTACACAGCGTACTTCTGAGATGCACGTCACCTTCTGCCAGTGGTGATTCAGCAGCATTAATCTTGTGAAAATATACATTTTTGTTATAATTTTAAATTTGATCATTAATAATAAGCTGAATTCAGCAGTATGACGCTGTATTAAGAAAAGAAGGGGGGTCTATTTTCCTTAAAAACAAAACAAATCCCTAAGCACTAACCAGTTTGTGGGACACAGATGACCTGCCTCATCGGCCTTGCTCTGCTTCCCGTCCATCAGTGTCTCCTAGTTTTGGTGAGCTTCCAGCTGTGATCAAAAAATAGGTTAGAAAATCACGTCAGAAAATTTTGTTAGAAAATTATGTTAGAAAATTATGTGTAACAGAGTTGCACAGAATAGGCCAGTTAGGTAGGCATAGGCTTTTTTTTCCTCTCCCTGCTCCTAATGCTGCTTATACAAATAGCTCCAAGATTTTAACAGCTCTCCATCATTTTGACGCACATTAATGGAAAGCCAGATGAAAAAGTTAGCACTTTTTTTCTGCCCTTCATTTTAGGCATCTGCCACATCAGGTCCCGGGAAGCTGGAAGATGTTTGCAGCATCACACAGTGTTTCATTGAGAAAGCATAAATACATCCCTACAACCTTAAAAAGGCAAAAACACACTTTTCTCAAATAACATACTTTGCCCTATAAAATTTACCTACTTTTGTCGCTAACCAGGACAGTGTCCATATTCAGACATTAAAAGCAAGTCTACATGAGGTCTGAACCCAGGAACCGAGCATTTCTCAGCACACTTGTGCCAAAGCAGAGTCTGCGCTCGGACACAACCCTTGTTTCCTATCGGCAAAGGACAAACTCCTGAAAGTCATGGAATAAAGTATCTGATATCACAGGTCAACAAATAAATGGCATTGTTACAGCAGACGACATGGCCCCGTACATACATATTATTTGTTACTCCAATAATGCATAGCAGAAGAAAAAAAGAGAAAAAAAAGTCTTTCATTTCTCGTGTACTTTTTTCCTTCCCTCCAACATTGTGCCTGGGTAAGTCTCTAAAAGATGAAAGATAGCCATGTAACCAAATACTGTATGTTTTATGAGTCCTTCTCCATGTCTAGCGATTAGAATAAAGGCAAAGGCAGAACTGGATACCTGAAAGAGAAAAGAAAGCTTTTCCTACTATAGACTTTTAGTTCATGATGATATTCGAGACATTATTTCCTCAGGTCACTATAGAAACCTTTATCACCTTATGAAAGGTCACTGGGTAAGTGACAGGGAACATTAGTTTCTCTTAACAATATTGGTTTCTCTTCTTAAAATTTAAATAAAAAGGTTAAAGATTTTCCGACTAGAAATGTAAAAGGCCATTAGAATATCTAGTAAATACATCTGAAATTATAGGGTAGAAACCTTTCCATTGAGTACATAGCAAATATTTTTACAGATCCTGGAACAGCACATCGCAGAAAGGCTGACAGACTATATTTTGGATGAAAACATAAATAAATCTCCTCAGTTGTTTGCAACCTAGAGAAAAACAAATTTGCACGCTTTCCAATATTCTTAAAGAATAACTGTAATCCCCTCAAATCAAGGTACTTTCCAGTACAGTCGTATCATAATAGCACAAGTAGCACTGCCAAAATGATTGGAAAATACTATAATTTTTGAACATAAGACATCATGTGATTTCAATACAACTTTGGTTTCCCCCCTCAGATCCCAAAAGAGCTAGCTTTAAGGCAAATCTGCTTGTTTTTGGGTCTCATCTCCCACGAAGACTGCAATCCTGCAGGAGAGCTCCCTGGCACATCTGTCCAGGAATGTCCCCTCCGCACCCCAGAGGACTGCAATCCTGCAGGAGAGTTCCCTGGCACATCCAGGAATGTCCCCTCCGCACCCCAGAAAAATTAATGCTGGTTTTGAGCAGGAATCTGCCGTTTTGATGCAAATCACAGTTAAAGCGTTTATCAAACCCCCGTTAAAGCTCCCAAGGAGGCTGAGGGAGGCCCTAGCTCAGAGCACTGCTGGTTTCTGGCTCCATCTGCGAACGCCGTGCACGAGCTCATGCCGTCACCGTCCCCTTGCACCACATCCAAAGGTGGTGGAGGCAAATGTTCCTCTGGACTTTGTACTCGTTCTGCTGCATACTTCTACCTCACAAAAGCAGAGGGGAAAGCACGTTTCAGCAGGCCCTGCAGACAACGAGCCTTGGCCCATGCAGGACTTGGAGCTGTTTTTAAAAAGCCTTGTCTGTAGTAACAAAAATATCCCCAAAAGTTTGGGAATACAGACAGCGGGGTTGGACTGCCTGGGTTGCCTGGAGAAGTAGGTCTCCAAACTTAACCACAGCGGGCTTGGAGATCCTGGGGCAAGTGGAACAAAATCCATCCAAATCTTATTTTCTTCAGGAAAGAGGCAAATTGCTACAGATCTCTGTGGCTGGGGTAGGACTTGAGGAGGCCACGCGAGTGAAAGCAAGTGAACTGCACCAGACACTGTTAGGAATTACCACATCCTCTCAAGGGATGGTTCTGTTGATAACATGAAGAATGAATTAAATGAATATCAGAGATTAAAACAATCTGCTTCTGCTAGCTCCAAAACACTGAGACTGCTGCTTTTGAGCATAAAAATACAGGAAGAATATTGGAATAGAAAAAAAATTGCCCCCATTTCAGGCTTGGTTATCAGCTATTTTTTTTTTTTTTTGAAGGGTGGAGGAAAGAAGTCTCTGGGGATTGTTTATTTAAACATAATGCAATCAGCTAAACAATGTTGAAGAAGCAGCACTGAGCTTTGTCTATTCATTCACACCATTTTGTTATCTTTCCTGTTTATCTTAGAGCTACACCAGGGGACCAGAATGAAGGTTAGTCTTTACAATATGACAAATCTACTGGTTTCCTATTTTAGAAGGTAAACAGCTCTTTTTGTAAAACTGAAATGCAGATACGTTAAGAGTGTAACGTTAAGAGTGACATTAGATTGAACGTGAGATTCCTGGACGTGCTGGTGCATCCCCCGGGTGAGCGTCTATTGGCCAAGGGCAAACACAGATAATTGCAATTCAGACCTCTGGCTTTGGGAAAAACCTCTCATTTTGTATCAGTCTTAGAGCCCACCAAACCCTGCAGCTGCACGCTATGCACAGCTTAAAAATAGTTGTTAGAAAATTATCAATACTTATATTAAATCGTGAGGTTAATCTGTGGCTGTAAGTCTGTTTCATGGCAACTTAACAGACTGTTTGCAGTTAGACCTTCCAGAACTTCCTACAATAGTGCTTTTTGAAATATTTTTTTACCATTTGTACTTGGGAAAGTCAAAAGCAGGAAACTGTGCAATCTTTTTAACAGGAAAGGTGTATGAGCAAGCAGAAAGGGTTGCGCCGAGGTTTGCCTGGATCTGCAGCACCATCTATGGAGGATCCGCGAGCTCTGCCGCTTCTGCTCCCCGGCCACAGCAAAAACGAGCAGCACAAACCTGTCACTGCCACATGGCTGCAAGTGTCCCCCTTTGCTGGTGTTTGCAGTGCCTTGGGGCTGTGCTGCTCTCCGCTGGACAGTTCGGAGCACGCACACACACACACATTTGGGCAAAGAGAGCTGCTACCATAACACGCACCTAGATCCAGCGCCAACACAGAAAGGTTGGTGTGGTCCATGCGGTGGTCACATAGGGCTGATGCCATACAGGAAGATCAAGCACTTGCCTGGGATCCCTTCTTCTCGCTGGTGCTTTCCAAGCAGCTTGGACGGCGCTGAGAGGAGCCACCAGGCTCAGCTGGGACCTGAGCCGCAGGGCAGCACGTGGCTTCTCCTAGGCTTTCCATCCATGGTTCTCACCAAATGCGTCCGCAGTAAAGCCCTGCTGCTCTGCAATTCTGATTTCTGGAAAAATAGGTGTGCTCAGTGATTTGGGACTGGACCTTGTCAGCTCCATAAATCAGCTATCCATAGAGAAAAGGTAAGTTAGCAGGTGGTAACCTGTATCACCAAAGTAGTCCAAGAACAAGCGTAAGGGATAACAATCCCTGAAATACAGCTGCCAGAAACTTCAGATTTTTACTTCACAGTTCAATACAGCACAAGGCTTGGAAATAACACCTTAGTGATGCTTTTTTAACTAACCATTCATGAGGTTTCTCCTTCTAATTGAAGTACCATCTTTTCTGATATCCACAACCAGAAACATACACTACCAAGCAGCTTAAATCAAAGATAAGAATTCAAAAATAAGAGGATTATTTTGAAGGGTGTTTTTGTTTTGAAAGAGCATTAATTTAGAATCAAGGATTAGGGAGGCAGAAGACTCAGGCTTCCCAAAACACCATTTTCCTATGAAGAGAGTGACACTGGAGAATTCAAGTTTAAACAACCTTTCTTTTGACCAGCGTTCTCAGGAACAACTTGACAACTTGTATGATTGCACTCGTGAGCTGGATTGCACTTTTCTGTCTTTGTAGAGCATGAAGCTTTACCCCACAAGTAGGAATTGTGCCGTACCGAGGGAACACATGGTGGGGGACAACCCAACTCATGCAGCATGCAGACCGCACACACCGAGATGCAAACACGAGGGCCTGTTCAGAAAGGAGCCCTAATGACATGAACTTCAGAAGGTTGCAAACGTGTTCCTAGAACAGAAAGCAAACATCCACTGCCTCCCACCAGCAAAAACTGAAATTAACCTGACTAAAACCCCCCGTTTGGTTTTGATAACGGCCTCTCTTCAGCCTTCACGTGTCCCTGCGATGCTGCCTGGCTCTGCAATGAGCTCTCACTTCAGCAGATCCAGGCTGCTGCAATATAGAGTCGCCGCTCTCCCAATTTAGGAGCCTGTTCTTTAACTAGGTAATCTCTTAGTAAAGATACTAGTTACCATTACACAAATGCTCAGCTGCCAGAACTATAATATTGTATAGTTCAAGATACATCCCTAAATTCACATATTACCCTTTTATACAAATGTACGTCATTTAATAGTGAGCTACTGTCTTACTGGGATCTAATCTGAAATTATGCTAGTTTTGATCCTTGAAAAAGAATCTACTATTTTTCTTTTTTTTTTTTTTTGAACAAGTTCAAGCTTGTCTTTTTCCCCTTCTAATTTGGAAAAGAGCAGAGGCAAAAGCACAACGCACTTCCTCCACCCATGCAACCACAAGGAAGTATGAAGACAACATCAAAATAACAAACACACTAAAAAAGTACTGTATTTTTAAAAAATATATTTGTAGCCATTCTGTTCTCTAAAACAAAGGTGATTGACAGATCACGGCGCCATATACATGATTTGCAATTTGTTTTTGCTAACAAATGCAAGTAGTTGTTAGTGATGGAGGGACAAATTTTGTCTTCTAAAATAAAATAAAATGATTACCTGATCTGCTTCTGTATTTCCACATTAATTGTCAGGTGCTACCAACTTCTACTGACACTACAGAATAGGTCCCATAACCTTTACTTTGGCTGCATTAGACCTGGCTACTAGGTGTTTCTAAAAAGTTCACTATCAGCCAGGTCCAGCTTATGCATCCACAGCAAATCATCAAAACATTACTAGCATTACTTAAAAATAAACTTCAGAGTGGCTTAGACTATTATCTTTTTGCATGTGTAAGAAAAAAGAGATTTCTGCTGTGATGATTATGTGATGTAAGGTGATGTTTTCTTAATTTATCAAGTACAATAATCACATTTTGGAAAGTTTACTGCTGGGTGAAATTTTAAGTGGATACTCAGCTTTTGATACTCAGATTTTGCAAAGAACACAGCCTCTGATTTTAATAGAGGCAGGTAAATATACACACCCTCTTTTCCCACATACAAGCTGTATGTTTCCATGTATAGACAGGCAAAACGTGTATGTGGAAGGTATTTGGCTTTATAGGACAAATGCTGCATTCACTTATGTCCTATGCAGTTCTACTGACTTCAGCATTACTGCAGAGACTGAATGTTGTTTAGCAATGGTCCTCTGTGGTTAATCTGGTATGGAGTCTGCTGGACACAGCAACGCTGTGTGGGCTCCACTCTGGATGATGGAATAGGTCTGCTTGGGGGCTTCTGTGTGAGAGGATGAGGAAAAGATAGGAGGAGGGGGAGCTGCCGTAGACACAGTGATGCTCTGCCCTCCGTCACTAACCACGGTCACCTCTGTGGCTCCTTCTTGGATTAAAGCATTGAGGCCTTCTAAGTCGGAGCAGCTGATTGCAGAGCTGGTGATGAAGGCTTGGTTTGCCGACGCCTCGTGAGCGCTGCCAGGAGCGGCAGGAAGGAGGGTTTGGTGCAAAGCACTCGCATCGCTTTGGTCGTGAGCGCTGAGGAGAACCGCGGGCTGCGCCACGGCCCCTGCCTCGCTCGGGGCCATGGCAGGAGGAGGCGCCAGCAAACTCACCTGGCCCAGCAGCTGCAGGCGGCTGGCGGCCGACAGCTCCTCCTGGTTCTGGCTCACCAAGGCGGGGGGCACGACGTTCACCGACGCGGCCTGAACGATGCTGCTGGCCTGAGGGACCTGGTGACCCACAATGATCTTGACCCTTCCCTCACTGTATGGAGAAACCTGAGCAGCCTGAAGTGGGACCTGAATGTGACTGACGGTAATTGGGGCACTACTCTGTCGACTGGGATCCATCTGAAGCTGCAGAACAGCTAGTTCATTATTTTTCGTCCCGTTGTACATACTGTGCTGCTTCTTATGACTCCTAAGGGAATCTTCTCGGACAAAGGAAGCCTCACACAGGTCACACTTAAATGCTTTCTTGGCATCCAACTTAGCAACTTGCCTGGAGCCACCCTGTTTTGGTCTGTCTCCTTCTTTCTTCTCCACAGTTTGCTTCTTGGTTTTGACTTTGTCTCCGTGAGCTTTCCTCACGTGAGTTGTCAGGTTGCTCCTCTGCTTGGTATCGAAGCTGCAGAATTCACATTTGAAAGGACGATCCTTGCAATGGATTCTCTCATGTACCTTCAAAGCTGCCTTGTTGGAGCAAGAGTAGTTGCACTCTGAGCACTTCACTGGCTGCTCAGGCTGATGAGTCCTTATGTGGTGCCGAAGGCTCGTTTTGTTTCCACACTGAAACTCACATTCTGGGCACTTCAGAGTATTTTCCATGCTGTGCTTAATGCGAATGTGTGATTTCAAGTTTCCTTTCATGGCGCACCGGACCTCACAGAACTCACATTTGTACGGCTTCTCACCAGAATGCACACGCATGTGCCTCTTCAGGTCTGAGTTGATTTTAAACTTAGCAGGACACATCTGACACTGGAAAGGAGCATCTCCTGTCAACAGAAAACAGATTTCATATTACAGAAGAGAAACCAACATCTCTCTCTCTTGGAGGGATCAAATGCTACAGCACTCAGCTGACTTGTTTTAGATACTTGTAAGCTCCCAGTATCTTCTCAAGATGTAGAGAACTCTGCAAGGGGATGGTATATGCCACCTGGTTTGAACACTTGTGTGCAGTCTTTCCAAGAGCACATGCCTTTGCCTACCCATGCCTGTTGTGCCTTCATATTAGCATCTCAGATAGTCTCCATTTGCCATTCCTTTTGTTTGTAGACCTATTCCAAGTGCTTCAAAAGAAGTGACAGAAGTTTCTCCATTTATATTGCTTTGACAACAGTATGTCTAGTCAGCCTTTAAAATCAATTCAAATAAACATTATAGAAGTTGAACATCTGCTAGATTTTTATGAAGTCCGGGAAATCAACATAAATACACACTTACATGATTTACTGTGTGGCTTGCAGATAAAGTTTATGTCCAGGCTAAATGTTAGGCTACTGCAGAAACAAATGTTTAACTAGTACCAGCCTCCCCACTGTCTCATATATTCCTTACTGCCTCTCTTATACCAAGATATGTTCACATGGAAAGTTAAATTAGCTGAAAAGAAAAACGGATTACTTTGGGGCCTGGTTAAATCCTTGCCCTGGCTCATGTGCAACAGCTCAAAGACTTTTGCTGGCACAAGGCAGGGAGTGAAACCTTTTGTCCAAAACATTGGGTATTTGGACAAGATTCTATGCGGGTCATTGTAGAAGCGCAGCACTATTACCATTATAAAACAGAACAGGAATCACAGATACACAACGGGAACTGGAAAAGAGAAATAGGATAATAAGGAAACAAGTAGGTAAATATGTGACTTAAGGGAAATATGCTTACAGACAGAAGTAACATTAAGCTTTTGTTTCTTCTGGCATTACAGCACCTGAGAAAGAGATATTTGCATCATGCATCATATCTAATAATCTTCAACAGACCACTTTTAGAAACTCTAATCAGTTTGCATTAATGCAAACAGGAATATAAAATATTCATAGGTGTATATTTTTTATAAGAACATTCCTGATCCAAAACCTAGCAACAAAGTTGAAACGTAGGTCAAATTCTTAACTGCTGAAGTGTGAAAAATGAACATAGTTTTCTGTAAGATCATTAGCAAACTACTTGCATCAAACAGCCTACACGAGTAACCACTTGAACTATCTGGTTCTAAGTCACTGTTTTCTTTTTTTCTTTTTTTTTTTTTTAATTTGCAGGCTTGTGTCACAACATGTATGATCAAATGAAGCTGTAAATTTGTTTAGTCTACAGGCCTTGAACAAATTCCAGGGTGAAGCCCAGTGACACCTTTCTGAAGGCTTCAGAAAAGCCAAAGCAAACCTCCTGAATAACACCATTCATTTTTTTTCTTTTTAAACTAAATAGGCAGTTCTCTAAATGACCATATTGTAATGTGTTTACATAATATTTTGAAAAAAAATACAACTGTGACATTGGGTGCTAAGATGGGATTTAAAGGTATTGGGAAGAGAAAAGCGACTGTACTTAGTTCAGCAGTTTTTTTTTCTTTAATAATCAAACTGCAAATGGCTAATTTATTTTATAAGTTAATATTTTATAGAGCCTGTGATAGCTGTATAATTTTGCATAATTTTCTTATCTAGCTGCAGATGCCATAGAATTAGCTGCATATTTTTCAAATCAAGTTGTGGCCTACTGTGCTAATCCATGTATCTGTTTAATAATTGAGATACATGGTGTATTATGTATATGAAACAGACTTTATTAATGAAGATACAGTGTTTGCTCATCTGGTTTATTTTACAGTCTCAGCTGCATACTCGGCTACTGAATTTTTATCTACTTTGCTGATGAAAGCATAGTTCATATTTCAATGGCTTAATTTACATATTCAGGATATTGTAATACATGAAAGATAAAATTAGTAATTTTACTGAATAAAGGAAAGTGTTTGTTTTGTTATTTAAAGGGTGGTCTGTCACTGACAACGAAACTTAAAAAAATGGAAGAGGAGGGGAGGTCTGATCTCAGAATTCTTACCCAGTAATTCTTCTCAACAGAAAACTGATCTTAGTTCAACAAGTAAGGGTATGTAAATGATGTGATACTGAGCTATGTAAATTACATTCACCTTCTAGAAAAGAACTAGTTTCATTCCAATAAAGGAATGCATTGCAGTTACCCATCTTGATTTTCTCTTAAAATTGGTTGTGTGCTTAGCAGCTTTGTAATATAATAAGAATGAAATGATTAAATTCTAAATCATTGCACTTCACCCCAGCAAATGAATGACCATGAAAAGGTCTTTTTACAGAAATTATGTAGAAGAGACAACAAAACTAAAGACTTTTAGCCTAATTGAATGATACAACAGACTCATCTGCCAAAAGAAGCTATCTAAAAATCTGATTGCTGCACTATTTAATGCTACTAAAACCAAAACAAAACCCACTACACTTGAATTGCTAATTAATTTCTGGTGCAAGAGAAATCAAATAATGCAGGTGAATTCTGAGCAGATTTAACCAGTCAATTATAAAATAATTTCAGTGTTTCCAATACTGTGGACCAGATTTGAAAGACACAGAGAGGGGCTCAAATGCTAACAACAAGAGCATACCTCAAGTTCTGTTGATTTAAGAATGTCTCGTAGACAGTTTCAAAAAAAGAAGAAAAAAAATAGCAAAGGATAACAACTACCAAGAGTCAGATATGTCTTCTCATTGTACATATTCTTCTAATCATTTTTTGCAGAGCTACGTTGCCCTAATGAATTCTGTGCCCATGAGATGTAGAAAAACATCTAGGTATGCAGCTTCTGCAAGATCAAATAAGCACTTCGTGGCATGTGGCCATCTGTAGAGCTTCTAAAACCCTTGCCAGTGATTTTCAGATGTTTAGAGATTGGAATGCTGCTGCAGCCGTACCTGTGTGGGATCGGAGGTGCACGGTGAGCTGGCTGGAGTTGCGGCTCGCGTAAGGGCAGATCTGGCACTTGAAGGGCCGCTCGTTGGAGTGGATGCGCTGGTGCTTGTTGAGGCTGCTGCTGTCGGCGGCCGCGTAGTCGCAGTGCTTGCACTTGTAGGGCTTCACGCCGGTGTGCGAACGCATGTGCATCTTCAGCTTGTCTTTACGGCTGAAGCACTTGTTACAAACCTCACATTTATGGGGCTTGTCTCCTGAGATGAACGGGAGAGCAGCAACACGTCAAGATTTTTGAATCATAAAAACGTTCGCAGAAAAAAAAAATAGCACCCAGTACACAGAATGCTAAAACAGCAATTGTGCTAGTTATTGAAAAAGCTTTTATAAAAGGCATGAACTGGATGCAGGATTTGAGATGCCAGTCTGCTAGCTAGCTAAGCTTTCTTAAGAGCTCTAAAAGGGTGCATATGCAAGTACAACAAACAATTTAGAAGACCTTTGGAAATTTCTCCAAAGAGCCATTTTCAAATTTGTAAGGAGAGAACTTTTGAAATCTCTGTAATAAATTAAGGGCAAATTAGCAAATTATTAAGGAGACATTGTGCACTACCATATGGACACATGCAGATAAGCACATGGCTGGCATCTCAGAAACTTAGTTGTGATTTTAAGCAATGTTCATCTTTTTAGTTTCCCACCTGTGAACAGTATGGGCCAGAAACCTGGCTTACCAAAACGGGCAATTCTGAAACACTGAGAACTACAACACCAAAATGTACAGATAGATGTGTGTATTTTCTCTAATTTATCTATGACATATAATTCAGTGTAATTGTAATGTAATGTAGGAAAATACTTTTTAGCAAAAAGCAGAAAAGGATGAAAAAAATAAAATAAAAATACAGCAACTACATTAACCTGTATGTGTTCGCAGATGACGTTCCATATCCTTCATACCATAGGAAGTCTTGAACTGGCAACCTGAGAATGGGGCAGGGCAGGGAAGGGAAGGGAAAGGAAAGGAAAAAGACAATACTAAATTCAAGGAAAAACTAACAAGATCATAATCATAAAAATGTACTATGCTATTCTGGTCTTTTCCTTTCTTCATGAATACATTTTCTTTAAAATTCAGTGTTGCTAGAAAATGAAGTCCCCATCTTGTCTCCTCCCATCTCCTTAAAATAGTAACTGGATTACTTATGAACCTTAGCTTTCTAGTGCTTCCCTAGGGGAGAATTCACTCTCCACATTGCCTTTTTCTGTAATTCTTTGAGTGAGCTTTAAAACAATTCTCTGGAATCTTGCCTAGGACTTGAGACGCTCTTTATGGTACATGGGGGACACAGGTGGAACTCATTAATTCCACATATAATCTCAGGTTAGTGCTATTGGGAACGCAGCTAATGGCTCAGCCTTCAGGAATCCTGTCTGTGATTTCTGCACTCTACAAGTGCAGCGCTGAGTGCTGCACATTTGAAAGGGGTCTCTCAAACGGAGGCCATTAAAAGAAGCACTGAAACTTCTGCTCCAATTAACAGGACTACTCATCTATGTGGCTGTCCCTTCAGAGGTTTTCTGTATACTGTATGGTTCTTTTACACATTAATCTCTGAAAATATTTCAGTTCAAAACATCCTGAAAAATATTCTAGCTTAACAAAGCATGCCAAGCAAAATGCACACACACTGTTTTTCTCATACAATGAGAGCAGTTACCAAAAGGTTAGCAAAGTTCTGCCCTTAGTTCTCCTCTTAGGGCAGAGGCCAGAGCATCACCAGAATATATCACAGAAGAGGACCAAGAACTTGTCCAAGAACTGGTGAGGACAACAGCAAAAGTGCTACTGACCTCAGCATTAGCAGATCACACTCTTGGTTGAGGTTGCTTTCCAGATTCTGTACATCTTAAGTGCATTAGACAGACAGCCTTACTCTACACTGTAAGCATACCAAACCTATGGATTTTAAAAACGAAGACACAGTCGTCACCTTACCTGGATAGCAGCAGTTCAGTTTCTTCTGCGTCAGGGAGGAGGTGGATTTTCTTGAGCGTGCCTTTGGTGGCGTGGAGACGACGGCCGCGGCGGGGGGCTCGCTGCTCTCGCTAGGCACGTACGTCTGGTAGCCATGCTCAAAAACAAACTCTGGGGCAGAAACTAAACACACACAAACAGCTCAGTTTGACAGCTTGCACTTCTCCAGGAAGTAAAACTTGGTTATTTTCCAATTTCATTAATTACTTCTCTATAACATGTTTCCAGAAACATTCCTATTCCTGGCTTCCTAGTCATAAGGGGGGCAGGGAGAGAGCTGTTCTTCCCCTGGCTATCTTGCTATCAGATGAGAATGTTTGTCAAGACCCCATGAGCCACGCTGAGCTTTGAACGACCCTAACTTGGCTCCCTCTTTACATCCTATCTGGCTGCACGACTAACGGATCAGCTGCTTCTGATGCCTGCCCAGGTCTTACATTAATAAAATCACTCCTGTTTTTCAGCACTGGCTGTACTAGAGTCCAGAGGAGGAGAAAAAAAAACCAAACTGTTTATAAGGAAAACATTCAAAAATCAAAAAGATGGTTTAAAGGTTTAGCTCCTTTTAACTACACCGTTTTTAATTGTTACACACAAAAACAACAGGAAAACTTTGTAGGCTACTGTTTTTTTAAAACCATGCTGTACCCCACAAAGGAGAGAATGGTGCAACTGCCCTCATCTTGAAAATGAGTAAATAAGCAGAAAAGTGACTCACCCCAAGCCCACACTGACCCGAGGGATAATAATACAAAAAATCCTGGAACTAGGCCCTGAATTCAGCTTGCTTCACTACTCGATCAGATGCTCTTCCATATCCTGTCCATCCAACTTAAAAAAATGGAGTTTTAGTAAGGTCCCAGACCAAAACAAAATACATTATATATAAAAGAGCAAAAGTTTCATGCATAGAATAAAATTCTAGCTAGACTTAAATGTTTGCAGGATCATTTGAGCCTTTGCATAGGCAGAAATTTTGAGTTATATTTTTTCCTGCCAATTAGTCGTGGAAGCAACGCTAGTGCACGCAGTATTCTCACATAAAAAGGCCTGGACCAGCGCCTGACAGCAATTCCAAGCCTGTTTCTCATCAAGAGCACTTCTAGCAAAAATAAAACACATAGTAATTTGATTACTTTGCATAAGTATTGACAACTTTAATTAGTCTTTGCAAGTCGGTTAGACAACACACTAGATCGAAGCAAGCCCAAGTGAGCTCATGGCTCCATTAGCAAACCAAGCAATGGCTGTCACACCAAGGGGCTTGCACATGGCTTCTTTATCTCTTTGCATGCACCTATGCGCTGACTAATGCAGAAAACGTTGTTTTCCGCTCGCAGCGGTGGGGACGACGTGAGCGCGGGGCCAGGCTGAGCCCTGGCGCGCTCATGGCACCCAACGCGCCGTACCTGTGATGGTCTGCGTCTCCGAGGCGATGGTGGCGGCCGGCGCCTGCGTGGCGGGCACCGTCTCCTCTGACACGAACTGGACGGTGCCGGCGGCCCCGGCCGCGGTGCCCGCGAGCTG